>JAOEHT020272591.1:0-10465 GCA_025448195.2 Parazoanthus atlanticus
CTCGCTATCGCTCAGTCATAGCAACAAGGCCTCAGTTTGATATTTCCCGTACAGACCTCACACTCGGTTAATGAGTAGTTAGTATAGAATATCTAGTCAAACGTTTTGAGAGAGAATAAATGGAAACTCCACTCGATTTACGTACCCAAAGCTAGGTTCCATGATGTGTAAAAATCTATCCTTATTTTCTGCAAAGTTGAACACATCATCCAAGTTCAAGATAGAGAGTTCGCAGAATTTAGTAGAGATACTTTTTTACACATCACTGAATCTAGTTTTGGGTACGTAAATCCTTGGATGATGTGTTGAAAATGTATAAAGCTTAAATCGTGAATAGCTTTTGATATAGCCTAGGAAAAAATGGTGAAAATTAGATCATGGAAACTGTTAAAGTTCATGGAAAGTTATGGAATTGGAGTATGAACTTTGGTTCACTGTATCAACACGTGCAGGGCTGGGAAAGGTTCACTGACGCAGTCATCAGATGGATCAATACCAACCGGACTGGAGTTGTTTTCATGTTGTGGGGCGCTTACGCCCAGAAGAAAGGAAGCTTCATTGATAAGGTACGCAGTGGATTTTGGGAACGAGAGTCAGAGGTAATGAGCTTCAATTATCAGCGTCACCATCAATAACTTCATTTAACATAGTATCTATTCGTTTACAATAAGTATATAGATATAGATAGATATATACAGGTGCTCCCCATAGGGCTTTTCAGCTTCCTGTTGCTCACGAAGTCGAACTGAAAGCATATACAAGGCACCTCTGGCTGCCGCTATACGGCCCATGTGTGACCTCGGAGCACGTAGAGATGAAATTACCGGCCACAACACCGGTATTAGCCTACTCTTATCGACGAGTGCGTGGGTTCTTTTAAGTCCCTCGATAGAACGTCGAGAGACTTAACGTTCCTGTCCACGGACGATGTGGCGAGAGAAGGTCGCCCAAACGGTTCAACCCTTGACCAGACCGGGGATTGAACCCTTGACCTCCTGGTTGGCAGTCGGCAGAGATCTTACTAACTGCGCTAACCTCGCGCACACAAGTATAAGTAATGCCATGAGACCTGGAGAAATTCAAAGATTTAGTAATAATTTCTTGCGCGTTTGAAAGTTTCGCTTCATAACTCTAATTCGGAAACTTTGAAACACAATTAAAATTAATCTCTAATAACTATAGTTCCGTGGCGATTATTTAAGAAATAGTCCATGCTTAGCGTGCATCTGTCGAGTTACGTATGCACGCGGGAAGCTGGGAAACCACGAGAGAAGCGTTTGAGTGCCACGAGGCGAAGTCGAGTGCTTCTCTAACTTCTCGAGTGCTCTCCCAATTTCCCAAGTGCATCCATAACTCGATAAACGCAAAGCTAAAGCATGGACCATTTCTTTTAGAACAATGCCACTTTATTCATCCAGTAAGCGAGAAAAAAGGTTCTTTGCCGGCCGCTGTTCATCGACCCGTTTGTTTTCGTATTTCATATTTTTAGCAAAGTACGGTAGCAACTCTTGCGTTTCTTGATCGTCATCTTCAGTTACTTCGTTTTCCACTTAGAAACCACTTTTTTGTTCCAGCTATCTTCCATGATTTACTTGATTATTCAGTTTACGATAAAGACACACGGGCGTGTGTCTGTCGAGATATAGATGCACGCTCGCGCCATACAAAAGCGCGCGAAAAATTACCAACTATGTTCTAATTGTTCATAGCAATTCATGCTCGCCTGCTTCCGTAAACCGGGAAGCCAGTGTTACTAGAACTACTGTGGCACTTCAATTCCAGGTTTCTAAACATACATTGGAAAATTGCCACACGCATACGGTTGTCGAGCAATCTGAACGGACCAATCAAATACAAGTTATAGTCTAGTTTCGTATTTCGTATTACAATGACCACGGACTCATTTTTTGCTGTGTTAGCCTAGACTTGTTGGTAAATATATATTCAAAAATACCAATGTAGGCATGAGCTATTCTCAACTCTGTTTTGTTGGAGGTTCGAACTTCGAATGCTTCCGGCTGGTATTTATGTATATTCAATACCAAGTCGAGACTAACACTGTAAAAATGAGTCCGCTTTAGATATTGTAATCCGGCAGTGGCAACTGGAAATTCGAAACTGGAATATTCTGTCCTTGAGTTAAGAAAATATGTCCCCGTTATTAACCAGTTATCGCAAAGTAATTTGAAGTATGTAATGCTCTTCCGTAGAGTCGTCCATAAAATTACAAATTCAAAAGGATAATACATTTGTAGAAAAAGTTTATGGATTACTATGGCTGGTATTAAATGCTGTTGTATCTTTTTTTCTTTTTTGTCTCGTTATCAGAAGAAGCACTGCGTACTAAAGGCTGTCCATCCATCGCCGCTGTCTGCGCACAGAGGATTTCTCGGCTGCAAGCATTTCTCTCAAGCGAATGCGTACTTGAAAAGGAAGGGGGAGAAAGCTATCAATTGGAAGGATCTTCCTCTCGAATAAACACGTTATAGAGGACATACGTTTAGTTGATTAACAATACGCTTGGCTTGCAAGTCAGAGAAGCGTCTATCTCATTAAGGATGAGTGGAACTGAGACGCTCGCGACACGTGTTGGAGAAATAGTTCTGTTGATATTTGTAGGTTTTTTTACAGCCGCTTTTCCATAGAGGAGAGAGAACTAATGCTGTAAAGAACTTGAACTTTTTATATTTTCTTTTTTTATAGTAGGCTGGCCATTAGTTTCTGAAATGCCATGAATATTTGAAGGAGCTCTTTGGTACCCAAATTCGACAGTTCTGTTCTCTCAAATCAATAAATCTCTGTAGTAAATAAAGTGAAGCCACAATACAACTGAAGAAAATGAACCACCCTTTCTAACAAGTTACATCAGTATAACCATTTGGTAACTGGTTACTGAAGGTATCTGTTTCAAAGTCCAGCCGGTTTTTTTTATCCATTAATTACTTCATTATTTACGTTACCCAAAATTTGATCATAAAAACTATATGGTATGGCAGAGCGGAAAAAATGTTCTACTCTTTCCGATTTAAGTTCCAAATTTGGTAAACAAGCTCCATTTTGGCAAAGTAAAATAGGTCAAATGAAGAATTTGAAGAATGCCATCTCGAGAAATATTGTTCTACTTTGCGAGTAGTGTGAGTCTTTCAAAGGTAACTAATATTTCTCGACTTCTCAGCTGATCTATGATAATTTGTGCGTATTTTGTCAGACGTTTAGGGTCTTGGTAGTAAAATTAAAAACGTTAAACAGGGTTCGTACGCTTCCTGGAAAGTCCTGCAGGATAGTCCTGGAATTTGTTTTTGTCCTGGAAAGTCCTTGAAAGTCCTGGAATTTTACACTGATTCCTGGAAAACTCCTGGAAAATGAAATAGATTTAGCGCGCTGGGAAATCTCGTATTCTTCTGCTTTGGAAAATACGATCATTGAGAAGTTTAGTCCTCTGTTAATGCAAGGTTCATTATGAGTTTTCTGCAAAGTGTTTTTTTGGCTATTTAGTACAAAATACTCCTGGAAAACTCCTGGAAAATGTCTGGAAAAACTCCTGGAAAGTCCTGGATTTTTAAAACTCTGGAAGTGTACGAACCCTGAGCTATGTGCAACGAGTATTCTCAAACAGAAGCGTGTAAAGAAGGAGAATGGGTTTCTGGTAACGAATGCTATTGTTTGTGTTGATACTAGGGTGTGGTACCGTGACACGGGACACTTCATTGGGTTCTTTGGCCAGCCGAGACTGTGGCATCTCCCCAGTTCAAAATCAGTTCCATCAACACCTGTCAGACCATACGATATCTCAGAGGTTTGTTCTCATTGATAGCCTCTGTCCTCGTATGATGGGCTCTAGTCTCCGTGGTCTGTCGTTAAACCAACCTAAACAGAATCTACTTTGTTTGCCATGTTTGTGTATGTATTAATATGTCTGTATGTTGTAAGCGCTCCTTCGAGAATGTCACTTGTATTGTATATCTTTCTGTCTTGCTGCTTTTTTGAAAATCGTGCGTAGTTATTCAACGATACACCATTTTACTAATGCAAAGTTTCTCTGGATCCATTCCCTCGTGGGGGCTAAAAGTGATGTTTATGTTGAATTAATGAGCCCAAATTTGACCGAGTAATGCCTTTTAGCCCCCACAAGGGAATGGATCTAGCAAAAATATGCGTTAGAAAAATGGTGTATTGCCATTGTACATGTAACGAATGTAATTGCCACCATCGTATTTTATACTATCAAATATCTATAATTAGCTTCACATATAAAATACCTTAAAATATTCCTTTCCTATTCCCCCCCCCTCCCTCCTAAGACACATTCTAGTGCTACTCCGCAACGATAGAAACTAGCACTATGAAACTTTCTGACCTTTCCCAGAATTTATCTACGGACAATTCTAAATTAATTTTGGGACAACGCACTTGTTTGGTTGTCATAACAACCGAATTTTTAATTGAAGTTCTTGTCAAAAAGTTAACTTATTTCTAAGAACGTAACTTAGTCCGGCTTATATAGAAATCATAGATCTAGTTGACCTAAGACCATTACTAACATTTTATTTCGGACCCCACATGATTTTCAAAAAGGTTACAGATAAAAACTGGCCTTTTGGCATGCAAACAGGGGGGCAGGGGGGGGGGTCCAATTAACCACCCCCATAAACGTTTAAGGATCAGCACGGCGACAATTAAGTTCATTTAAAAACCGCAATCACCACCCTATATTTATTTCGATTAGTGACTAAAATTAACAATAACTTCGATACGAAATTTTTGTTTTAGTCCACTCGAATTCAAAATACAACTGATATCCGACCGCGCCCCCGGGTATTGTCGTCCAGATGGTTGCTCCACTTCTGATTTAATTATAACTTAGAAAATATTTTAATTGGAAAAGTTATATGTTGTAAAAGAAGCAAATTAAAACAGGCGTTCTGGACACATTTGACATTACGAACACATCTATTGGTATTTATTACCCTAATGAGCCCGCTGTCTTTGCCTTCGTTTATATCTTTCCATGCGCACTGTTTCCAGTTCGGGGTACTGCTTTCCCCATAATTAATGTTGATGGGTCCAACTTGCGCAGCTCTCTGTAGATACAATCAATTGTAAACTGTCAAATTTCCATTTTAGCGGGCTTTTATTAAACTAACAAAGCCTAACTAACAAACAAACTAACTAACTAACTAACTAACAAACCAACAAACTAACGTAGCCTGACAAAGTATTTGGTTAAACAATATTCGCGTAATTATGTTTTCGACATAAGCCTTACAACATCGCCTAAAGAGTGACACATACACTTCGCACAATTTGCGCCTTCAAAATTTGGTCTTAAAAACATGATGTCGTGCCTTAGTTTTCGTGACTAACGTCTTGTGAGCATAAGAGGATCGATTTGTTTACATTTTGCCTCATTTTGCCATTTTGCACAAAATAGCAAATTACAACTTCAAGTTTCAAACAAACAGAGTCCACAGATCGAAACAGCATGGATGGCAAAAGGTTAGCAACTTTCGTTAAACGTATTCAGTTTATACAGCTATTTCAAGATAGGTTGACTTGTGAAAAGCGCAATAGCATGATGGGACCTCTAATTTCTCCAACAGCTCAGCTGGTATTGGAATTACTTAGTTTTGTGCTTTGCTGGTTTCATTTGGTTCGTATTCAGGTTAGTGGATAGCACGCTGGGTAAAATACAGGACTCCTATAACTCCTTTACCCTTTCCAGATGTCAACGTTTTTTGAAATAGCTCTATCTTGTTCAAGTTTATAGTGAGTACTAACTGTGCTTGACTATTTCATTCTATTGACTTTCCGTCGGGCAGTTTTAACACGAGCCCCTTGCTCGGGAGATTGGGCGACCAGTCCCTATGCCCCCCACTTTAAATAAATCGATAAATCGATATTGTATCGACTCTGTTCATTCGAAGCTTGAAGTTGGATTTATGCTAATTCGAAAAATGAAAATAATCACGTCTGCAAAGATTTGCATATAGACCCGTAAATCAGTAGCTCAGGCTATCAGAAATCTGGTAAACTCCCTTGGGAACATGTACGGCATGGGTCCATTTTGTTTTCTTGCAAAACGTACTTACAATCAATAAGAATGAATATCTCTGTCACTTTGAGTTGGAAAACAGTAGCATTACTGTAGTTTGGTGGTAACAAAGAAAATACAATTTTCTTTCGATGTACATCAAATTGGTGACCGATATCCACACACATGCATATTATCACGGCAAGTTAGGAATGGACACAGAGTGAACACGAAAAATGACATTTCTATCGTGGGCAGTAGTTTTTTGCCATTCAATGCTGTTCATCTTTGTGGCAACATTTTCGAACAACAATAAGACCTAATCGTACTGGAACTGATGACTAACATATGACATTTTGAATCATTGCACGCATTGTTTCAATGAGGGACTGGGACAAGAGTGTTTGAAGCTTTTAAACAATCTCGACCTCAGAGGTCTCCTCATTTTAGTATGTCTAACTTCTCCGTCGTTTCTAAACCCACTGACCGGTAAAATGTGGGCTCTGGGCTCTTCGGTTGCACGTGACGTTAGCAGCAGCCATGTCGGATGAACTTAACAAAAGAGTCCTCATTAACTTCCATTGTATGTTCAACCAACATAGCTTTCTAGTGTTTCATGAAATCACACCAACACAGGAAAGATTGAAATCGAACTTCTTTTATTCGCACTCACGCGATCGAGAGGGAGCGCTCACAATATCTAACAAAATGCACGTGCTCACTGAGCAATACATCGATCCCCCTCTAGGGAACAATTGTCACGCAACAAGTGTTTTGTTGGTGATCGCTCGAGCGATCACCCGAAGCCCTGGAAATTGCACAGGACTTCAACTGGCTTTCATGGTGAGCTGGGTAAAGATGCTTAATCTAAACCGGGCTTTCTCGGTAAGCTTGGTTTGAAAGCATGAGATAAACAAAACTTCTGGTTAAGCCTGGTAGTGATATAAAATGTAACTTTAAGAAATAGAGGCAAAAGAAGCGTGATATTCTGTTAAAAAGGAATTGTTTTGCACTGCTTATGTGATACCCCATATATTTCAACAAAAGACAACAATCTAACAAACTAAAATTAAAATGTGGTAGTGACGGTTGAGTCGTTTTAGTGGATTCTCAGTTTTTTACAGTTTGTGTTGTGTTGTGTTGTGTTGTGTTGTGTTGTGTTGTGTTGCTCTGTTTTGTTCATCCATATAATAAAGAACATATGATGGGCTTTGTGAATTGTCTTAAAGGATTAGACCAAGAGAAACTCGCACGCGTTGTTTACAATTTTCACATTGTGCCAACAAAGAAAAACGTAAAACAGTAAACTAAGAGACTAAATGTCCTAAGAGCCACAAATATTGAGCTAACTAACCTGACTACCGGACCCGGCGTTAGCTCTCTCTCTTTCCCCAAGAACAACAGAGACACAAAGCAGAAAAATCTTGAGTGCTTTCATTTTCCACAGCTGACACGGGTTGTTCTGGCTCAACTTTTCAACAGAAAGAAACTCTTAATTAATGTTGTTGCAGTATTGGGTGCCAGATAATAACGTAATAAAGTAGTCTCTTTAATGCACGTTCGTTTTCTTGCTAGTAATTTATCTTAATACCACACCTACAAAAATACTGGTTTCTGATTGATTGATTGATTGGTTGCTTGCTTGCTTGACTGTGACTTTTCCTTAAAATTCTTAAAAGCACATGTGCAGTTATATATAGAACTTAAATTGGCACTGTCATGCGGGAACTTCATTTTGGAAATGATGGAAAATGTTTTGCAAGGGTATGGTAAACTTTAGAAAGTCTTCGGAAATGTTTGAAAATTGTTCAGAAATTCGAAAATCTCCGGAAAATGTCGGAAACCTTCCAAAAGCCATCGTTAAATAATCGGACGTCTTCGAAAAATCTTTGGAACGCTTCGGAAAATCTTCGGAAATCGTCGGAGAACCTTCGAAAAGTGTTCAAAAGTGTTCAGAAAGATTTTTGGGAATTTCGAAACTTTTTTGAAATCTTCGGAAATGATGGGGAATTTTGAAGAAAATGGCGTTTTTTGTAGCTGTGGTATCAACATAAAACACTAGGTTCTCGACCATATTACACCTGTCTTGAAACAACTGCACTGTTGCTTTTCGCATTCGCTTTAAAATTCTTCTCATTGCCTACCAGTCTCCACATGGTCAAGTTCCTGGATATATCACCAATCTTCTTACTGTCTACAAACCCACCAGAGTTCTCCGATCCAGCAATGAGAACCTCCTCGTAAAGCCCACCTACAGTCTTAAAACCTCTGCGGGCTATCGTGTCTTTTCTGTCTCTGCCCCTGATCTCTGGTTACAGCCTACCCGAATATATAAGAAATGCTATATCTGTTAACTCTTTTAAGAAACAGCTAAAAACTTGGCCCTTTCGACAATTAATTACTTAATGTATTTATCTTAATTTTTGTATTTCAATGTAAAGCGCCATTGAACCTTGAGGAAATGGCGCTATATAAATGTCCTGTTATTATTATACTTGTTATTGTTCTCGAAAAATAGATAAAATTTTTTTATCGATATCTCTGTAGCTATACACAGAAAACATGTGGACATTCTTCACCACGATATAATTTGGTTTACTTTTTTCGAAATTCAGAAATTTTAAACTAATTGTGCTTTCCATTTTTGAGCGCAAAATGTATATAGTTAAAGCAAAACTATGATATGTTACACGGTCTATAAACTGTCACTAGCTGTTTAATTTATTGTTGTATGTCTGAAAATATTTCTTGAATTTTATATATATTTTGTACTCCTACCTGAAAAGGTAATTTTAAAAATTCGTCACCTGTATGCAACCTAGGTCTTCTAGTGACTTTGGCGGGTAGTCTTAACTTTAAAGCGTTTACACGGCGATTAGAAGCATATATAGTGCCGGTGCTGTCCTGGGGATTTCGTCAACTCAAGTATAATGTTTGGTTTGTAGTTAAACAGTTTGTAGCAGTTCAAATAAGAAGTTTAATTACGATCCATGACTGCTGAAAACATCTAACAGCCGTAACTGGGTGATTCGGTGAACTGCAAACAAACACACTTTCTACTTACACCTTAATTATAATGACTACAATTTCTACATTTATAACCTGAAATACCACTTGTGAAATTACGGATTATTCCATATTTGGATGTCAAATTCAGTAAAATGTATCGAGCTTCGATAGGCATTCAAAGATATTAAATGATGAATCGGTTTCTTAAATATATGATCGTAATTTACCCCTTATTATATTAAAACGTAATCAAATGAGAACTCATGATTTAAGGTCGGCCAAGTCTTCATCTCCAGCAAAAAATTTCGATCGGTTAACCTAAACTCTAATATGTTAAACGGTGGCTTTGTTTCTCCATTGGGGGCTGCCTTGTATAATACATAAGAATTAATAGTGCAGCCATCGAAAAGATGTATAAAATGTCAACATTGAACTTATTGCTGAATGTCTGACATATTTCTTGAACTTTATGTAAATCCATCAGTTTTGCGCTCTCTGCCCAAAAACAGATATATGTAAAAATAGCTAAAAAATTCGTCGCCTAAATGCATTCTACGTCTTTTAGTGACTTTGGCGGGTAATCTTAAGGTGGATGAGCACAGTTTCGACCGTTTCTGAGTATTTGTCATTCATAGGAGCAATATGTCAGAAAGGTAAAAACTATGAAACCCAAACTTGGGAAGAGCAAAATAGAATAATAGAAGTTTAGGCGGTTTGGGTTTTCGTGAAGATTTTGATCGTTTCCATGGCAATGCAGAAGTTTCAAAACAACACCAAAATAGCGCATTTTCTAAGTTTGCTCAAAATCTGGTCATTAGTAATTGATTAATGTTTGCATGATTAAAGTCGAGATCACGTCTCAGTCACCAAAAGCAAAAAAAATGAAATCTGACAGAGGAGATCGGCAATCTGACTCAGAATTTAGTGAAATATATTTTTGTAAGAAAATCTATAACTGTCTGTCATCTTCATGTGAATTTCAAGTCATGAAAACGTCGGTGTCTCGTTTACATGTGTGCAATTTCAAATAAAAACCTAATGAGCAGTTTTGTCGCAAAATAGAAAAAGGTGAATTTTGTTGGTTGCACTGTGGATTTCATCAACTCAAGCATAATGTTTAATTTGTAGTCAAACAGTTTGTAGCAGTTCAAACAAGAAGTCTAATTACGATCAATGACTGCGGAAAACTTCTAAGAGCCGTAACTGGGTGATTCGCTGTACTGCAAACAAACACACTTTAATATAATGCTAATGAGGGAGAAATTGCTCCATCATTTCCACGTTAATCTGAAGTGTCATTTGTGAAATTACGGATTATTCCATACTTGGATGTTAAATTCAGTGAAATGTAAAGCCTGGTTCACACTTGTGAAATAAGCATAGCACAAGCATAAGAAATTTAAATAACAAAGGAAAAGACAAAGG
>JAOEHT020272684.1:0-18539 GCA_025448195.2 Parazoanthus atlanticus
CCCCCCTCTCCGGGTGATAAATAATGACCGGTTACCTAATTAAATTTCAAAACAAATTGAACACAATAATATACAGGAAAAAACAGGACATAAATCACAGCATGAAGAAAAACAACTTTGCTCTAAAAGTCTCTCAGTGTTTTATCTTAACTTGAAAGTTTATTAGTATATTTTGCGCATAAAATTTGTAAAATATAAAGTGTGAAGTCATCTGTTGAGAACAGCTAGAACAGAAGTGTCCTTATTAGACTTTTTAGTTCTGGTTCACTTCCCTACTTTAAATAGTTTTGAAACTATAGTTTCCAATTCGGAAATGCCTTGCCCTCTCCTGTCCACCTCCCTTCCTGCACCCTTAACCGTTTGAAGGTTAATGTAATTCCGTGTTCTGGCACCGAGATATAAATCAATAAACTGGATATTGCATCTCCTAAAAAAAAAATACAATTGCAAAATGGTACACAACCCGAGGATGATAAGTACTAATTTACCTTCCCAGCCTCAGACGCCTTTCTCAACTGCGCCTTTCGTGTTGGTACACCAACAATCACTGCTTGGGCATATATGACGTCTGAATCTCGCCTTTCACCTTGTGTAGTAGCAGTCCTTTTATCCCCGTTGGATATAGGCAGGTTCTGCATTGTATCATTGAAATTAGACCCTTCTTTCCTCACGTTGTCGGTTATAGACTGTGTCTTTTCAATGTTAATGACTGTAGATCTTTCTTTTTCTACGATACCAGGCCTTGATACATCCTTCGTTATATTAATGATTGATGACTGCCCTTTGTTTACCGTATCAACCTGCTTTGATTGGGATGGTTCGCTATGAACTTCCCTCTCATCCTGTCCTGGCCTTGATACATCCTTCATTATATTAATGATTGTTGACTGCCCTTTGTTTACCGCATCATCCTGCTTTGATTGGGATAGTTCGCTATGAACTTCCTTCTTATCTTGTTCAGGTTTTGGCAATTTGTTGTCAACTGCTACAGAAATAATAAGGATTCGTAAAAGTAAACGTAAATCATAGGTAGAGTTAATATAATGAGTTGAGTTGAAGACATCGGTAAGAGACCAGTAGAAACATGTGTAGAACATATAAAACTAAAATAATTTGCGATGGAATGTTATTAAATAGTTCTTTTCTCTAAGTGTTAGTTTGTTTGGGGCATCCCGAATATCCTAATCGAAAAAGAAAACAGATTCCAAATACTTTGTCATTTGTATATGTAACAAAACCTTTCCCACTTATTTCAGAATCATTTTCCATTGATATTGTTAAATAGGTATAATAGACCCAAAGTTAAGAAACTATGTGATTGATCAACTCTTCTATCTCTGTAAAACGTTTGCGCAAAGGGGATTAGAAGGTCCTTCAAGATGTCCAATCTGATTACAGGATCCTTCAGTATGTTGAATGTGATTAGCCATGTAGAAAGCTTTAGGGGGTGGTCAAGCGGCTAGCTTTCAATGCATCTGAGTAGCTGTATGATGAATGGATTTTACGTAGAGCTTGTTTCTGTAAGCTATTTCACAGTTTTAGCGTATAAGGTGATGTTTTCTAACTATTTCCAAATACATATCTCAAAATTTATCAGAATCTCGATGGTCAAAAATGGCGGTCGAATTTGTGCATTTGTGAATTTGTGCATTTTTTTACCATGACAACAGCAGCTAATTGATTAACCATCGTTTGTGTGGAAATTAACAAGTGAATCATTTACTGACTGCATGGAAAAGCTAATTCTTAACCGTTTGGAAAAGTATTAATGTTTGGCAAAATAGCTAAAGCCTTCTGGTTGGTTAAAGGATTATCCAAGATGTTCAACACGATTAAAGGACCCTTTGTGATGTCCAACGCGATTAGAGGGTCCTCCAATATGTTCAACGCGATCAGAGGATTCTCCAATATCATCCAATATGTTCAACACAAATAAAGGACTCTCTAAGATGTTCAACGTGGTCAAAGGATCCCCCACGATGTTTAATGTGATTAGGCGATCCTTCAAGATTTTCAATGTAATTCAGGGCATGTAATTTTAACTTGCAAGCTATTATTTAGTTTTATTCGGCAAAAAGCAAATGTTGATTTGCCTATATTGATATGGCAACAATTGTTCCAAATCGAATACACTAAATTACCAGCCATTTTGTGTTTATGATTTAGACTTTTGAGTTAATGTCCAACAAATGAAATGGAAACAGTTTGAAAACCTTTTCTTTAGTTCAGAACTTTAATATTTAAGATTGACAGTGAAGCGTTTAAAATCGTTAAGAAAGGCGGAAGGCAAACCTAGTTTAGTATAGTTTATAACATTTACAATAATACGCTAATATGATAGTCAAGTAATCAAATAATCAAACAAAGTTCATAAAACCTGAAAGGAATTGTTCGAAAGGCAAAAAGATCATGATTTTATTCCTAACGAGGCCATAAATAGTGTAATTAATTGCAGATATTTGACTGTTGACCTGATTTATTAGCATAGCAATTTCGTTTGGGATAGACAGTTAAGATAACAATTAAGATGGACGTCTGGTGTATTTGAGGCCAGACACACTTTCTGACCAATTTCCCACCACCATACGCAGACTGAATTAAGACCAGTGCTTACCATCTCTCAAAATGACACTTCGAGCGATTTCTATTTCATCGGCAAAGGATTTCTTTCTGCCACAACTTGACACCTGCTTTATTAGGCTCCTTTTCTCTGCGGATTCCTGGTCTTTGATTTCTTTCTTCTTCATGTGAATGAGTTGTGACAATGACGGCCCTTTGCCGCTGACCATAACACCCTTTCCATAATTCTTTGATGGGTGTTTCTTACAACTTGAAAGGGCTTGTCTCATTTTGGAAGAGTTCACTATGCCGATTGGCTTACCGTCCTAAATTAAAGCATTCTATTATTTGGTCTTGCAAAAATAAATGATCTTTAGCTTGGCTAAATTCAAACGTCGAGCCACAATGTAACTTTGAAATATATGTTATATTCTAGTTCTGCGACACCAGATGCAATCTGGGAGTTTCTTTCTCATGGAAACGGATATAAATTTCACAACGTTTAGTTTATCGGAGAGCTTAAAAGGGACATATTACTGATTTACTATTATTTATTTATATGATATTATTGGTAGACTTTAATGGAGGTGTTTCTGTCAACGCAAAGTATAAGATTTTCAACACGTATTGTCTGCAAAAAAAAGAATAATTTCAATACAAAAGAAAACTCTATTTGACAACATTATGCTCTCAAAAAATTTGAATTAAGAATTTTAAAATTTAACGCAGGATAACGTGGATGGAAAGGAATACGATTCGAATTCATAAAACTAAATTTGCCTTAAATATAATAATGTTGTTCGGACTATTGCAATTTACGTATTAGTAGTGCATTTCTTTCTTCTTTCGACGCTACTGTTGATGTCTTCTAGTCCAGTATTTTCTCCTAAGTAAGGCCGGCCCAGGTCAGGCTTCCGCTTCCTTTGCACGCATCCTATGTTTTGCGCAGTTAGAAAGTTTCGGTAGGAACCAGCGAAAGTCGTCTGATTTTAACTTAGTTTTAACTATTAAAGTTGGACTAAAAAGACTTATTTATATTTTTGAATTGATTTGATGATATCAAAACTAAACAAATCGTAAAGGGTGCCGGACATCCGATCTGTTCCTTGAAATAATTACCCGGGGAGTGGCCGGGTACTCAACCTAAGTTTGGGTAAGGGGGTTCCGCCCAGACACTCAACCCTGACCCTGTTTGTGAGAAAAATTCCCGCAAATTCATACCCTGTTCATGATTTTGAGCTCAAATTTCACACATTTTTTGCGCTAAAAACGGAATTTGGTTGATAAAATTCGGTTCTAATTTTTTCTCTTCTTTTCTTCAGTATTTCCTATTAAATACATGATTTCTATTGAATTAAAGATAATCTGCTCCACCTTTTTCTTTGGCGATCAAGATGACTGATATTCTGTGTAATGACTGTTGCCATAACAAACAGTTTTTTCTTCAATTTGTTTTGGTTTTGTCGAGAGTTTTAATTTTTTCCCAAACGTTTTCTAGTAACTGTTACCATTAGTAAATACGTCGTTGAAAATAATTTCAATTTGCCACCCCTGTCGAAATTTTCTTACATTCTCTGAAACATGTTTATGGGCTATAGTAGCTATGGCAACCGGTAAATCATCACGTGACCAACCTTAACTAAAAGGCCGAAGGCCAATTAACAATCATGCCAAATCTTAGGACGAACAGACAATGTTTATTAGAAATCAAGGGAGTCCAACGACCCTCCTTATGCCTTCATGTTTGGCAAAACGGAAAGTAATCGGTACCTATGATATAAGCTGCTTGCATGCCAAATGGCCAGCATTTATGTGAAGCCATTCAAGTTATGCTTTAGGATTATCCATTCAATGGTAAATTTACCAACAAGTCCAAGCTTACCTGTTCACTTGCGTTACTTTCCTTTTTGTTCTTGTCATGAGCTCTTTTCCTGCTTGTAATGAAGAATAATAAACACAATTCAATCAATTACTTTGATTCAGTGCGGGGTTCAGTTTTTACGCAAATGCTCGGTATAAGGTGATCATTTCGATACGAAAGAAAAAATTATTCCATGTTTACATAGAAGTTTTCATTGTTGAACGAAAGTGCCTTGAAAACATCGGTGGATCGAAAAACTAACCAAGGATAGGATACAAACTTACTTTCGTTCTTCAAACTTATTCGGTGACAGCTATTCCAAACTTTTAAAAGTGTAAAATTAGTTGCCTTTCTATAGCCCTGGTCAAACGAGCATGAGAGTTGTATGAGAGTTGAGTGACGAGATTTGGATGAGAGTTTTGTTCAACTCTCATGGGCGCGGTAAAACGAGGATGAGAGTTGTATGAGAGTTGAGTGACCAGATTTGGATGAGAGTTTTGTTCAACTCTCATGTGCGCGGTAAAACGAGGATGAGAGTCCATGAGAGTTGACAAGAGTCGCTCAACAAACGTGTGAAACACTTCATGTCGAGAGTGCATAAGAGTTGGCGGTCAAACGAGAGTGAGAGTTTGAACTCTCATCAACTGTCATCGACACTTGTGCTCGTTTGACCCCGCCTTAGACGACCATCTTGGATTCAGTTTTCATTTCTAGCTATTTTCCGAGTTTTGACGACTGTGCCTATGTACTAGCTGCCACTGTATTAGTTTGAAGAACAAAAGTAGGTTTATGCGTTCTCCTGGGTTATATTTCTGATCTGCCGTTGTTGTCACGGCACTTTCATTCAAGTGTGGGAAAAACATTTATACAGCAAACATGAAAAAAACCTGTCTTTCGTACCGAAATAAAAGTGATACCCTTGTCATATCAGGGGCGTACCTAGGGGGTTCCAGGGGTTCCGGACCCCCCTCCCCCTTTTCACATGCACCATACTGACTCACGTTTTAGATTCTCTTGCAACAAAAAGCTTTTTAAATCCTTATCTTGGTCAACCTAAATTTCGGAAGGTGGAACCCCCGCCCCCTTCCAAAAATCCTGGTGACGCCCCTGCATATCATAACATTTATTTTAAAAGAACAGTGAAATTGTTTACTTGTGCGTCTTTTGACTATATTTGGCGCGATGTATAGCTTTTTAAAGTTTTGCAATCACTTTTGACATAAACGTGTGCAAACTTTCGGGAGGGGGGTGGGGTTGTATAATGCCCTTCTAGAGGACGTTACTAAAACCTGGAACGGGGAACGGTCAATATTTACAATATTTGCAGCGATGCTCGACGTTCTTAATTGTTCAAATCCCCCAGCCTTCGAAGAACTTGTAGATTCTCACACCTCCAAGGTCATATTGACCGTTTCCCGACTCATATTGACTGTTGACCGTTCCTGGTTTTAGTAATGTCCCCTTCTAGATCTTCTTACCCGATGAAGAGAAGCACAGCCAATATGACAACCGCAATCGAGATAATACCAACTGCGATCATGATAAAGATCATTCTAGATCACGAGATTCACAGATTTCCTGATAAAGGAAGAGATTATTAACTGTTAAAGTTAAGAAAAGATCGGTAATAAGCCAGCAACAATTACGGCGATTTTGTGTGAGCAAACTGATGGCTTTAGTCAATATCTCCCCAATTTTCTATTTTTCTGTAGAGTAAATGTATAAAACTGCACAGACAATTACGATGTTGCTGAAATAAAAGACAAATAATAAGTGATCATCAGTAGGATACCTACTACTACCTTAAAGCCACCACTATGTGAGCACAGTTACCAAACAAACTTTAGCTGAGGCAAGAAAAATATCATTATTCGACAGTTAAATATTAGGTATGGGTAGATTTTTTCTCAGGTTGTGTAGTATCTTATCTTTGATATAAAAAGGACGAGTAAAAATTTCTTGCATTACCAAACATTAAACTGTCTAAAAGGAATTTTATAAAAATTCAGATAATTGAATAAATTATACAAGAATTGCTCAGAAACTGTTAAAGATTTGATTCTGAAAGCGCGCGCGTGCAAAGCTTAAAAACACCCGGCTCGTAAAGCTGGTAATAACCCATATTTGTACTACAATGTCTTGCGATAATACATGTAACTTCATGTTTTGGGTACGCGACAATTACTAGCGTAACTGATCGCAAATCTCTGAGAGAAATACGAACTTAGCCGAGTTTGGCGAGTCTATTGTTCCCGGGAAAACAGTTGTTATACTTAGTCAGTTTAACTGTAAATTTCGAAGAGCTGTGTTTTAGATCTCGTAATATCTCAACATTTATCTAAATTGAAACTTAGTATAAGAGCAGTTACACTGAAAAGGTTAATGTTGATAATTTAAATACAGTTCAGAGAAACACTTCAAAATAATAAGGAACCTGTCACGCGCAGATTGTTTCTGTGAGGTCGTAAGTTGTTTTAAGGAACTTTTCATTAGCGGATAGAAAGTTGCCGTGGTGAACATTTTACTGGTTATTTACCAAACTGAAATCTATCAAGATCAGTTCTAAAAGCGAAAGTACCGTGAAAAATAAAATGTAACGAAAAAAATACTCTTTGACTTACCCGCATAGGGATAGAGTTCCCACAATAACGTGAAAGGAGCATCCTGCGTCACATGTTTGTGATTTGTTATGTTACATGATACCAAAAATGATGTACAAGAACAGACTTGGATGTATGAAAATCGGGAAGCACTGAGTTAAGTAGATGACGTCACACAATAGAACATACCAATCACTTAAAGCTATTAATTACAGTTTCATGCATTGCTGCACACCAAGACCGGAAGGAATTATGGGTTTTCAAAAATGAACCTAATCTAATCTAATCGCGCCCTTTTCTCAAAGCTCAAAAGCGCTTTACAAAAACGAAGGAATAATTTACTAGAATACAGGTTACTGAATTGGAATGCATAACTGATATACTTCTGGCTGCTGTGCTAACGCTGTAGAAACGTCATGGGGACTATCAAGACAAGATCAGATGTAGATCTTGATGACCAGAAAAACAAAACCTAAGGGCACAAACTGGGCATGACAGTACGTTTCAAGATGAACGGGATAATGAAGTCGTTGATCGAAGGGTTGTTTGTTCGACTGAAGCAAACGCTGGAAAACAGTAAACTGAACTCCTTCGTTAACTGACAACAACTAACAACATTGTGCTGGCCTCAGTCAATAAATACAATCTTTATTGAGGAGACTTTTTCACTCTACAGTGGTTTTCAAAAAGGACCTCACTATAACTAAGAATAACAAGAAATATAAGAAACTACAAGAAAGATAAATATAAAATACGACTATATTACAATAAAAACATTGATTAAATTCCATTAAAAACTTAGCTGGAAATTTATAATATTACGTTTAAAAATATTAAGACTAGTTGATTGTTTGATGTCTCGGCTTAAAGAATTAAAGTCTCTCACGGAATGGTATTCAGTTCTCTCCTGTCCCCAGTTTCTATAGGTTCGAGGTAGTCTGAGGTTGTCTTTCTTCCTTGTGTTGTAACCATGGTCCTCGTGCCTTACCAAAGTCATATCATGCGCAACAAGCCCATTAACGCACTTGTATACGTATGTACATCTTCTAATGAATCGTCTTTTCTCCAGGGACACGTACCCACTTAAAAGAGGTTAGTGCATTTGAGGCAGAGGAATGTAGCGGCCTGTTCATAATAATTTTGACAGCCTTGTTCTGAAGGATCTGTAAGCCTAGCTGACATTTATGTTTGTCTCCCCATATTAAATCCGCATAATCAAACAGAGGCATAATCAGACTATTGTAAAAAAGTAGGCGCGACTTGAAAGGCAGTGAGTGCTTAATGCGTTTAAGGAGTCCAAGTCTTTGATTAACCTTACTAGCTATGTATTCAACATTTTTAGTCCATGTAAAATCAGCTGATATAAAAATTCCTAAATACTTAAAGCTACAGACGTTCTCTACATTATAGTCCAGTACAGATACTGTACTCAGTCTCAGAACAAGTAGGCCAATCTGGAAAAAAACTTGTCAATTACCCCGACTGCAAGCTGTTTTATTTTACGAAAATTTTCTCTGATAATAAAATGATTTCGTTGTATACAGGCTGTGTTTCTTGCAATATATGAACATTTTGATCATGGCAGTGAAGGGTATAATGCAGGTACTGGACGTCTCCAACAAATCCTGTTAAACCTGAGCACTATGAGGATAAGCTAGAGGAAGATCAGGAACTCTCAAGCTTATCGAGGAATATTTTCTCGTGGAGTGTCGGTTACACAAGGACTCCTAGAAATATACCCGGAAAATTTCTTCCATGTAGTTCGCAAGCCACTGTTAGCCGGGTACTCAATAGCTGCCAGATCAGTTTTATGTATCTACGGTTGGGCCAAATTTACAATCTGGCCCTCAAAAGAAACCATCGAATAACTTATCCCGAGAGATTTTCAACTGAAATATCTCTCGATTCGTGTTTTTCTTAGTATTACAAATATAAATTTTTGGAATCTTCTTTGTTGTCCATGAAAAAGCTTTCGTCACGTGACCACCTTGCATCATTGGACCACGTGAGTTGCTGCCGAGGAAAACAAAATGGCAGTCAAACTCAGCGTGGATTCTGACCGCTTCAATCGTTACAAACTGATATATAGATCAAAGTTACAACGATGTAAAGAACATAAATAGCATTTGTTTGAAGCATACTTTTACTGATATTTGCACCTGAAGACGGTAAAGTTTTCATTGCCATTTTCTTCTGAGGCAACGCGGGTCTACGTCATTTTTGTTCAGATATGCAGGTTGAATCTTTTGAAAAAATCAGCGATCGTTGTTTTGACTGCCTGAAAAAGCTTTTCCGTAGATAATTTGGCTGATTTTGTTTTTCTCTCATTCAAAGTACCGCTTCACTACACGGACACAGGCATCTTACGTCAAATAGTTTATTTAACAACAAAATCAACTAAAAACGGTACATATTTTGGGGCTTCTTTTTATAAGCTACCACCGTAAAGTAGAATGATTCTATTATATTACCATCAACAACTGAAAATGGAAAACATTCTTCTTCCACTGAAACATACAAATTTCAGAGTGCGTATGAAATAAAAACGAAAAAGCGGCGTAAATACAGAGCAATAAAGTTATCGAGAGATAATTTAGTTTCGAAGTTATCAAGAAAAACCTCGCGACAACCCTTGGACACTATAAACTAAGTTAATTAACAAACGCAATAGTATTCAATTCGGTGACTGACCATAGCTACAAGTGTAATTTTGAAAACGGGCGCAAAAACAGTTGAAAAACCGCAAGCATAACAAAATTCTGTAAAACAGATCAAGTGCTAGTGTGATTTGTTCCAGCGCTGTGTCAAAACCGCTCCTGCAAGAAAATAGGAGTCTATTAATACCCATCCGTACCTTAAATTGTGACAACTAGGGTGTTTTTATCGTACATATGTAGCCATATAATTATAATGATTGTGTTACTGTTGTCATTATGTCATCATCATCATCATCATTTCAAAACAGAAAACTTCTCATATAAAAATGCTCTTCCAGAGAACTGTGTACAAGTTATTAGTAATAAAATAATATTATTTATAATTATAAACTCTACTTTCTAAAAATATTACTCCCTGATTATACACATACTTAAAAACGATCTATTCTAAAAGATCTTAAGTTTGTTTGCCTTCTAAAATGCTTTGGTAACATATTCTAGAGGACGACCCCTTCGTAATAGAAGCTGTGCTTCCCTCTTTTAGTATGCGGTCTTGGTACGAACACATTATAAGATGGATTTCTTAAATTGTAGGAATGGATAGATGTTGGTACCATCAAGTATTTTGATGCAAACCCATTAGTTGATTTATACATGAAAGTGGCAAATGGCTTGGGAACTTAAAACAGATAAATTGTAACGTTCCTATATAAAATAGATTTATCAAGTTCTGTAACTGTAACACGACGAACCTTTAACAGATGGGACAGCAGCAGTTAAGGCTCTTTTACACTAAATCGGATCGCATTTCGTACTGACACAAAAATAGTTCCGTTACACAACGTTTCAATGAAAACAGAAACAATTTTCCGCGGCACAAAAACCTATCGGGGGATATAACCTTTCAAAAGCGCTGCGTCTCACACTCGAAACAGCGCGAAACGTTTGAACGCTTGCCGGAAAAATCGTAAGTGTAAACAGAAGGCCTATCCGCTATGATATCAGCACGAAAGTTTTCCGGTATAGTGTAAACGATCCGCCGGCGAGGCCTATTATTCACTGCAGCTGTAAACTGACTTTTTGTTTCTCCCTCTTCTTTTCTGTAACACTCATGCGTTTTCTCGTTTTCTTGTGTTGCACAGAGCAAATAGAACGAGCTGTAGACCCTAACCACAATTGTAACCAGCACCGGGCCGACGCAGCTTGTTTGTCATACCGGTTCACGTTATGTAAAAGACCCGAGCCTTACAGTTCTACTTTCTTGTGTCGTAGTTTTTGCTCGACGGTGGCCAAGTGACAAACTTGGTGCGTTTTCACGCGCAAAATTTTATTGGTTTAAGGTGCTGTTATATACGAGGCAATTTTTCGCGCAACTTGTCTCGCAACGGCATTGCGAAACAAGTTGCAGAAGAGGTGTTACACGGCGCATTGGCTCCTGCAATATATCTAGCTGCAATCGTTGCGAAACGTAGAACCGAATTCTACTTTAGCTGCAGCTTGTCTCGCAACGATTTTGGCCATTGCAGGGGGTGTTACGCGCTGCAATGGCTCGTCTTGTCTCGCAATGGCGTTGCGTGACAAGTTGCACAAAAAACAGCACCTTTATTGTTTTGCATCATCCCCGTCGCAGTCGCAATCATCTGGTTGCTAAACTAATTTCACATTATATACGAATGCTAGGATCCTGTAACAATAGAGAAATAGTCTTCTTATGGGAGTTAGTGAAGTGCACTTTCCTTAATTTACTTTTTGGAAATTCACTTGTTTAATTTTTTTGCTTCTTTTTTATTGTTGCAGCAAATTTGTTTTGCGAGGTGTATGGGAGTTTAACTTCTTCATTCAAAAACATTTTATTCAAGACCCCCTCCCCTTCCCCTCTTCAATTCAAATCGAATGATGGTCTTTCAATCTTGTCCATTCAAACTACTGTTTAAGTCTTTAGTGTTTTTAAAGAGTATGTAGTCTGGCGAATAACTTAGTGGCTGTATATGTGGATAATTTGCTACTTTCTAATATGTTTGAATATAGAACTTCCTGTATATACCTGATAAGTTTAATTTCCATGTTCTTAATCCCAATGAGAAGTAAACATCTTCTTAGCCATTTGCACTGGCATTTTAATGATCTGTTGGGTCTTGACTCTGATGAGGCGTGACTTGGTAGACTTGACGGGTTTCACTGGGGGAGGGGGTGGGGGAGGAGGCGCGGGAGCTGGCGGGGCCTGTGGGGCTTCTGGGATACCACGCTGGTCCTGTCGATTTGAAATACATTTGACATTATTGCAATGTTTGTTTTAAAAGGGCCACACAGTCGCAAACATCAACTAATAGTATCAACTTATTCCATCCTGGTAAAAAAAGGCTTTTAATTACGGATTCGGTTTTGCATCGTACTCTTTTTTTTTCTTTTTCTTTTTTTTTTGTCATAAAGTTGATTTTAATTGTCCTTTATAGTTGATACTCATCTTTTTCAAATAATCAATCAAATCAAATTTTCAATCAATTTCAATTCTGAATCATTTTCAATGATCAACTAATCTTTTTCAATACTCATCGTTTTTAATGATCAACGGCGTTGATCAACACTTGATCAACGGTATGAATAGGTGCATCAACGCCTTTTCAGCGGTTTGGAAATTGTTTTAACACCTTTCAACACCCCGTCGGTATTTCTCAACGCTTTTCAACGGTCTGGAAAAAAATTGTTAACCGTCTAGCTACAGTCGGGTAACCGGTTCAAATGGGCTGAGATGGCGTTTAAAGCGGTTTGTTTCGCAAATTTTTGCTCTAACAGACCTCAGTAACTAGGATGAACTCAAGTCGGCCACAATACTGACATCTCGGAGTGCGCAAATGCCGCTGCAAACACAGTAAAGCCATAACGAATGTTACAAGGTTTCATTAACAAGGTATGTTTTTAGTTGCATTTGTACATGTATTACAGTTCAATTGATATAACTCTATTTTCGAACTGCAAAGTTTTCAGTATAGTTGACATAGTTTTGAGATCCCACACAGTCTTTTTAACATAATTGCTACTCGCACTGTGTGCCTGGTTTACTTGTGTTGTCTACATGTAAATTGCGAATACAGAACAGAAATCCAGGCGGAGACATATGATTTTGCGGTATTTATATACCGATAATATATTGATAAAAACGACTCACTGCATTTTGTTCTTTGTTCTGATAACCTTGGAGAGCAACTTTTACCAATTACAGTATATTCATTAGAATTATCAGTTGTGTGGAGTCATTTCAGCTTTCACTCCGCATTTGCAATTCAATCGAGTTCAAAGCAAAGTCTTGTTTCATTTGTTTTTTCGCTGTTTCCTGCGCTTTATATCCCCTCCGGGTACAATTTAGATGAAGAACAAGAAATATAATGGCGAATGACTGCCGATTGTACAATAGACAGTAATTTATGGTTTTGCGTTTATCTCCGAAAGACGATAAGCGGCATGGAATTGCATATTTTTTGCAATTCTTGCAGAGTGAGTTTTGTGTGAGTTTAGTTAAAAAATTAGGAATAAGATATTTATGTTATAAACCATCAACTCATCTTGTCTCCAGTCATACATTCTCTGTCATTTTCAACGTTTTTGAACATTTATTTCTCCAAAATTATTTGATACATCAAGCTAAAATTTTCACTGAATACTTATTGTACTATGCACTATCAAAGTCTTGACTCATTTGGGTTCAAACATGAATTTGGCTTTATGCTGTATTATGCTAATGAGGCAAATGTAAACAATGACTTCATCTGAAATCCGTCTATAAGGCGGCTTTTCTTATGGAGGGTTATATTTAGCATCATTGTCTTTTTGGCAGTACTAATAACGAGACCAAAGAAAGAAACTTGAACCTAGAAAAGCTCTTTTTTCAGCTTTAGTGAAGACCTTTTAATATTTCCCCAAAGCTTTCTAGTAGCTGTAGTAACACTTATGCAATAAGCCACCCCCTTTTTGAACTTTTTGAATTTATTCTGAAAGTAGGAACAATTTCATCCGATTTGTGTTAAAATTTGGTAATTTGTATTTAATATTGTAGAAACAGAGCCTTCAGGAACGCTGTACACATGAAATAGGCCTATAATGGTATACATGTATTTTATAGTTATGACAAACATAATGGATGTAAGATTGGTTTTAGCTCATATTTAAAATAACGCAATTTATTTTTAGAAAAACTTAATTTTCTGAAGTGATGTCATTATTTGAATTTGTAGTAACCATGACAACCAATTAATAAGCACGTGATTATACTTAATTAAAAGCTCAAAGACTGCCGAGCACCCATGCCAAAGTTCAAAGTAATAGAGGGGGCTTCAAACGACTCCCTCTCCCTCCCCCTCAAGTATTCGTGTTTCCCTAAAAGGCTGGCATTCAAGTGTTAAAGTGTGTTATAGCGGATGCAATATCCTAATTATAGACACTTCTATATCAACCAATCACCACAAAATACCTTATTTAAACTTTATTTGATTTATACCCATGCCGGGGGGGACTAGCTTATAAGCTGGAGGGGAGGAGGGGAACAAAAAAATTTGCATAAATTTGCAAATATACTTTAACATTTTTCGTTTTTCCGAAAGGAATATTGAGCGTGTTTATAGGCTCAATATATAATGTAAATTTTGGCCACTACTGTTATACAAATCAGCCAGTATTTTCTAATATATCGAAAGCTCTGCATTTATTGGACATTATATTACAGTTTACCAAAATAACTTACTCAAACTAGGTTTGATGTGTTCTGTTCTGAGACCTCAACACAGACTATCGGTACTGATATTGATAAAGAACCCGCAACAGAAGCAACAACTGCAGTTGCAGCAACACCGTCACCAAACATAACGAAGTGCTGATCGCGCCAAACGTCAAAACCAATTGCTTTTGTGTCGCCATTTTGTTTGCTCTAAAAAGTACCATGTAGGACGGGATCAAGTTCGTGCGTTCGGCGCTAAGGATGAAACTGCTCATAGAACACTTTCATAATACGCCCCAGTGGCCATGAACAAAAACTTTGAGTTGAGGTCAGAAAGGCCGAAATACAGCAAATGTATGAGAACTTGGAACTTGACCTCGACTTGAAGTTATTGCTTATGGTCACTGGGGCAAATTATGAAAGTAGTGTATGTAAAGAAAATTGTTTCCTTATGGGACGCCTTCAGCCAGGAACGAAACTCATCTCGGCTTTCGTGTAAACGAGAAAGAGAGGGGACGCACAGACGGAGTGATGATTTAGTTAGTAAACACAAGGGGGAGGCTGAAGAGAGACTTGGGAGATGTTTTATGATATTCAGATATTTTACGGCCTATGCTATACTCAGAAGTGAAATCCCTGAATAGGAACAGTGATGAAATAGTTGTTGGAGGACTTACATTGTCCGACGGAGCACCAATAACTCGTTGTGTTGCTGTATGGGCTTCAGGTTTCGTAACGTTTCTTCGTGGTACTGCGGGGGCTCTCTTCATATCGCCGATATTCGGGCTTATAAAGCTTTTGTGTAGGATATCCCTTGAGCCACTTTCGACCTGCACAATGTCGCGCTTTTCAGCAGCTGAAAGATTTCTCATGGGCGGCGGTGGAGCCGGGCGCTTCTTTGTGCTGGCTGCTTTTGAAACCACCTGACCGAGGTTGGGGCTGACAAAGCTCTGCTTCTGAACCGTCGCATATTCTATGATGTTGCGCTTTTCAGCAGCTGAAAAGGTTCGCACGGGTGGCAATGGAGCTGGGCGCTTCTTTGTGCTGGCTGCTTTTGAAACCACCTGACCGAGGTTGGGGCTGACAAAGCTCTGCTGCTGGAGAGCTGTCTCAGAGTTCACTAAGGATTCCAAGTTCCCGTGATCTATTGTCGGTGAGGGATATTTTTTGTATCTACCGAAAAATAAGATATAGAAAAAGTTCAAAATATTTCAAAGGTAACTCGATAAAATTGGTTTCTGAAACAAAGAGCTGAAAGGGGTAGAACTAGAATCAAGAGATGTATTATATCTTGTCTCAAACTTTCTTATACTTGAAATGTAGAACATCAGCGCAGAAATATAACATTTATCTAGCAGCACAACAATTGAAAGATTGCGTTTCTAGGTACAGTGCTATAGCTGTTGAAAATCAAACTATTCTTCAATCATTTCAAAAATGTTTTGAATCATCTCAAGACCGATACCTGCGTTTTCCTACAATTTTCTGAGCCCTTTTACTCATGTTGCTGCTGCTACTCTCGATAGCAGCAATGTTAAGCAATTCCTCCCCCTTTTCCCCGCCTCCCTCTCCCCCTCCATTCAATCCTCAACGGCCGTACAAAATAGATCATTAAGCATTGCTTGGTGCCCGCGCATGTCAACATTGCAATTGAACTGGAAAAAGGGGAAAGTTTTAAACCTTTTTGTGCAGGAAACTTTGTTTTTATAAAAAATAGAACCCAGACTTTTGAAGTTGTCCAGGTTCTTTTTTATCCAAGATTATAAGGAAAACACCAATAAACCGTGACTTGCACTTACTTGTACCAGATGACCAGGAGAATGATTCCAATGACAAGCAGGATTACAGGAACAACGACAGCGTTAATAAGAAACCCAACGTCCTCTGTTTCTGTTTCAGTCTTGTGTTCTTCTGGCTTTTCTATTACAACTGTGTTGTTTACGTTTCCTGTTGAGACGGATTGCAGATGACAGTAGCTTTATAACAGAGTGTGCAAACTGATGAACCAGTGGGTCTCGAATAAAAATGATTTAAAAAAAACATCATTATAAGCTGCACTACATTTCTGTCTATCTAACTATTTACAATAAATAAATATGCCAGTGCTATATATTAAACTAAAATTTTGCAATCGTTTGTTGTTTTGAAAAAATGGTTGAAAAACAAAGTTTAAATCCATAAGCTGATTTGTTTTGTTTTTTGATAACCTGTTGTGTAGCTGGCTCCAAATTTTTACAGCTGTTACTCGGAAAGTAGCGTCCACCATTAGTTTCTTGTTTATACCAGGAATACAATTTGTTATTATTACTATTATTATTATTATCATTATTATTATTACAACTACAATTACAGTTTGAATTATTCCACTGAAACACACGAAGCTTAGGGTTCCTCAATGTCTGCTCTCTTGTGTGTGTCCGCGTTTCGCTTTAGCAGTTCATTGAGGTATGGAAGGTAATGCATTGTAGGCATTTGAGAATCATTTATGTAGATATGTATTGATATTATGTATGTCATATCTAGCCTTATCTTGCACCAGAAACGACAGAACAGAAGCAGGATATATAACATTGCGTGTCAGCGAACATTAAATAGACCACTCGCCCCGGCATTTCTTTGTGTTGCAGTATTCGCTTTCTTCATCTATAGGCAACGAACATCCCTTTGCCGAGTGTATAGGTCTTGCGCATGAGCGAGTGCGCCTTCTGACGCCTTTTCCACAAGTAGCGGAACAATTCGACCACTTGGACCAGGCTTTCCATCCATCAACGTGGCATTTGGTTGAACATACAACTGCGGAATAATGCAAAGAACCAATTCTTGAACAATGTGAAGGCTGAATCCCAAACGACTTACGGCTGCAATTATCATCTAGCGAGTTCATTGATTCTTAGTTGAAATATTCCTAGGTAGCTTTTGCTAATAACAGGAGTTAGCAATACAAAAGTAATTTAACGTAATCAATGATTACAAAGATGCAAAATGATACGAATGAAAATTTCAAAGTTTTTTTATGTGCAGTTTGTTACCCCAAAACTAAATCACCATTTTCGACTTTATGTCTCTGTCTGCGCAAGGTTGCAAACAATGATCAAAATTTATGTGAGGCCCGAACCACAACCCCCTTCCAAGGATTGTTGATAAACCCTTAAACGGCCAAAGGATTTTTCAACCTAAAACTTGAAGGTTTGAAGGAATCAAAATGAAACTTGTAGTATATGTAGTCCAATTGTGAACACATCTTTTGACGTTTAATAATTGGATGAAAACATCACTTGTAGTTTATGCAAAATTAATTATGTAAATGGCAGTTTAAATAAGAAACGAGATCATTCTAACAAAATTTGTCCCAATTTTTTCTTTTCCATTTTATTCTTGATTATTTTCCTATTTGACGCTGTAAATGCCTGTTTTCTGCTAAGCCGGTTCAAGAACATTTGCTGCAATTTTGCCTAAAATATAAATTTTGAAAAATCCAAAATGGCGGCTAAAAAACTGATACTAAGACAAAAAATTATATAGCAGTAGTTTCTTATCGAAGGCTTCAGTTATATAGATGCTAGGAAAGGGAACTATTCAAATTCAAATCCCAAAGTAACAGGTTTAACTGTATGACACAAGCAAAATATTAGCAGCTCTGTTTATGTGACTGTCCATTTAATTAGCTTATGTTTTAGTTCTAAACACTGAAACTTGAAGAAAGTAGGTAGTGTTATGACTTCTGTTGTAACAATCTGTTAAGTGTGAGAAAATGGATGCTGATCTGATTTTCACTTTTGATTTAAAGTTTAGCCTAACTACCGTAAACTTCCGAATATAAGCCCATGGGCTTATAGCTTTCAAAGCACTTTTTAAGGGGCTTATATTCGGGGGGGGCTTATAATCGGAGGGAATTTTGCGTTTTAAAATTGTTCGGGATTATAACCGCATGGAGTTTTGCGTCTCAACATGTACGTTAACACGTTAAATTGTCATTTTAATTGTCTTCAAAGACTGTAAAACACTGGCAATAATCTAGTTAACCGTATTTCAACGAAACAACAGCTGTAAAGCTACGTTGCATTTTTGTTTATTTCAAGACTATTATTAGCCCCCCTCCAATTATAAGCCCATGGCTTATAATCGGAAGGAATTTTGCGTCTCAGATTTGGGGG
>JAOEHT020272685.1:0-10464 GCA_025448195.2 Parazoanthus atlanticus
CGCGCACTTTTATAAAAGAAGTGAAAAAATCTGGCTCCAGATAAATACTTTAAATGTAATTAGCATAGATATTTGATATACCGCTTGCTCTGATTGGTTAAAAACTGTGCTACCTTAAAGTTGTCATGACAACTACTACTTCAAATATTTAAGGAGCGCAGCTCTTAGCCGTTCCCACGCGCGGGATTGCGGATACCCATGAACACACAAACGAAAGTTATAAATATGGAAACAATTAGAGGGTATCACTTAAAGCAATAAAAACAATTGAAATATGAAAATGGAAGTCACAGATACGGCATAGCAACAGTTTGTCCTGTTATCGCTATCATTATCATCATCACCACCATCATCATCATCTTTATCATCTATATTTCAATATGTTGGAAATTGACATCATTTTGACATTGTTGTTGAACTGTTTTAATTTATCCATTGAATTCTGACGTCATGGTGTGACTCACAAGTCACAGCCTCGATTGCATGTAATCGTTGCCTCGTAGTTGCATTTTGTTTTGCTGCTGAAAAGTTCTTCGTTCAGACCCGCACAATTGTAAATCCTAGTCTGACTTCAATTAAACAGGAAAAACCAACACGACATGGAAATCTTCCCGTCTGAAGTATTCTTTCAGAGAGTCACGTACAAGTTATTAATGATAAAAGTTGGGTTACAAGTTTAGGCCCTCTTTTCTGATATAAAAATATATTATTTATCAAGTATTCGCAGCAGGTGAACAATAAGCGTAAAATCGTAATCCAGCTTCATATATGTGGTCTTTCACTTTCCTCATTTCAACAGCAATCCTTCAAACTGAATAAACTCATAACCAGTTGCATGGGCTCACGCTTACTTTATATTTTGTGGTTATTTAAATTATATTTTTGTAATACCTTGATCAGAGCTACAGACTAGCCGAAACGTGGGAACTTTAAGTATGCGTTGTATACAAAATTTTAAACCAAGGCAACTTTTATCCAATTTGACCAGAATTTCTTATATTTCTTTCAGTTAGAACATTTGTATCTATTAGTTCGATACCTATGACAATTTAGATTGGAAGCATAAATTGGCAAAAATAAATTCTAGAAATCGCGCTAACCCATTACGCTACATGAGCAAATAAAAAAGATTAAGGTAAGAGAAGTAAAAGGGGCTTTAAACAATAGCAAACGATGTATCTCACCTCAAAACCAATCAGCTTCTCGAACAGTTTTGCTGGTGATTCGCGGAAATTAAATGAAAAGGACTAAAAAGAAAGTATATGTTTGTTACCAATAACAATAGGCAATTCAATAAAGAACAGAATCAATGCAGAACACTGTTTAGTCTAGAAATTGGAATTCCTAAAACAGAAAAAGCATCTTTTTTCCCCAAACGATCTCAAGAATGAGGCATGCGGAGATGTAAAGTCTACAGTTTTGGCTTTTTAACACAGATACTTCGCTTTGCATATAATACTATATATACTTCGAGGAGCTTTTGTCAATATGTATAGTAGTACTGTCATCGATAGACAACTAACATAGGCTGGGATTATAATCTACGAACGTTTATCGTTTACTAATATATTATCAAATGGTGCTTTTTAAAAACATTTGGAAAACGAACGTGAAGGTTTCATCAAGGTTAATGAGAAAACCCATCTTCTGTTTTCGACTAAATGAATGTGCAAGCGCCATGATTTCAACAACGCGATTGATTGTTCATAACTGCAATATGATAAATTTCAGATATATATATCTTTAACTTATAAACAAACTCACTTCTTCATATTCAGGCTATGGAAGGGATTGCACATCTGAGCAAACTGTTTCGCGACTGCTACAATGACCCATATACTGTGGGGTTCACGTCATTGTAAGATATCTACTTCACTGACAAACTTGCCTCACTATATGGTCAGGTTGTGGGGACTTGCGTCTCCGAGTAGACTGTCTTTTGCCTACTACGTTTTTCCGTATTATAGATTTTGCGTTATTGTAAGACATCTATCTATACGCAAGCGTACCTCATTGTATTCAGGTTTGTTCGTGCTCTTGCGCCTCTGAGTAGACTTTTCCTGGCCTGCTACATGGATCCGTACTAAAGGGTTTACGTTATTACCCGGTATCTGGCGTGCCTTGAATACTTTGACTCGGATCTGCAAACCATCACTAGATTAATGACACGCCTTGGTTTTCATAGTTGACTTCAAAAGGTTTTCTAGCAACAGTGACAAACTGACAATTAACTGGGAGATTTAAGGGATGGACTTTTCGACGACATGTCTGGAGAAAACAAGAACAGTTGAAACTTGCAGCAAACAGCTGATTGTCTTAAAGCAAATCTATCATCCAGACGAAGTCTGCATACACGGAGATAGTAATATACGCAGCATGAAACGGGATGTTATCAAACGTCTAAGTTAGTCTTTGCTTGTTTGTCTCGGTTTAAGCACAAACAAAAAAAAACTACTTTTAAAAGTGCAAAACTGACTCTAGAACTGTTCATATTTTATCAGAGGAAACCCCAGCCCGTCAATTTGCATTGTCAGCCTATGGTGCAGCTGGCCTTGTCAGTAACGGTTGTATGTAGTAGTGTCCACTCCGTCTAATGTATTATTTTTTTTAAAAAAAAAGAAATAAAAATATAAGCATAACATAACATAACATAACATAACATAACATAACATAACATAACATAACATAACAACATAACATAACATAACATGACATAACATAACATAACATAACATAACATAACATAACAACATAACATAACATAACATATTCAACAAAGGTATTTTAAGCCGCACACATCCACTGACCTCTATACAAGGTAAACGAAACTAACAAAGCACGAAATTAAACAGTTTTGATAAATTTGATTAAATTAGGTCACGACAATAAAGATCAGTTTAGCAGTTTGCAAAATTAGACCTCCCATCATGCTTTGCGATCTGCGTATTGCGCTTTTTACAGCTCAACGGGGGTTCCCAGAACTCCTTTCGTGCTTGGTATTTCAACGTTTTCTTAAGGGCTGTATACCGGCAGTATAGTCTGTTTGTGACCGAAGGCTAGCAATCGTAAGCAATCCACTCTAGCCGGTACAAACTGCTTGCTTCTTTGTTTGCTTTCTTTGATCTACACAATTATATGGAGCAAAACCATTATATTGTGGTTTTAATACTGCTTAAATGTACTGTAACTGTAAAACTCTCTCTCTCTCTCTCTCTCTCTGATACTAGAGAATGAAACTAAATTTGTTTACGAAACTTAACACATTGTTCGGTCCCTGCTCGGAAATGACAATATTGAAGCCGATTTTCACCATATTATTCAGGTTTATTACTCTAGCATTCTTAGCCAACCTACCTGGAAATCTTGCGGCTTGTGAGATAATATCTTTCTTTTCTTTCGTTTTTGCCTTAAAATAATGTAAATGAACAAATATTCTTAAATATCCAATTTTTTTTCACAAACGTGATTTTTGGAGAGGATATTGCTAATTTTGGACCGCGTAGAGCAATTTGCAGCCCGAGCGAAGCAAGGTTTTCAATTGACAGTACAAGGGGCCAAATAAGGGAATTCTCCCGACAAAAGTCATTTTGTTAGTTACATCAGCAGTACACAAAGCCAATTTGTAACGGGAATCTGCAAAAAAATGTTTGTTCGAAGCAATGCGTATTACGCGTACGGTGTCACGTGACGGACCGCAAATTCAATACCACTGTACAATTTGAAGAGAGTGTTGCATTTAATAATAATAATAATAATAATAATAATTCAGTTTTTTATTACACTAGATAAAGTATTATCTAGTGTAATAAAAAACTGAATTATTATTATTATTATTATTATTATTATTATTATTATTATTATTATTATTATTATTATTATTATTATAACCCGTTGAATACTTAAAAGACAAAGGGTCCGCGGACAGAACAGAAGCTGAAAGTGTGTCTGTAGTGGAAATTGCCGGTCATTATTCGAAAAGACTGAATTTACGTACAGGTAATTGTTATTGTGTAACACAGTTTTCAAATATGTGCAATAGTGTTTTACATAGCACGCAATATTGTAAAATATAACTGTTACCAAGCTATTTTCAAAATTAAATTGCCAAAATAATTGTAACATACTAATTGAATCTGTATCATAAGTACTTAAAAATACCGAAACAAATTACTTATAAAAAGATCGCAAAATATGTAATCCCTTTCTTTATCTGTTCTTACCGATAAGTACTCGCTACAGCACGCAATCAAAATGAGAAATTGATTTAGTGCCTAAAGAACCACCCTTAAGGTGGCTTCCAAGTGTTTTGCAATTTCCTGGCTGTCGGACTTAGCAAACAATATTTTCAGATATCGTGGCAGATTACTGTCAGTCGTTAATTAGATGGTGTTGAAATGAAATTTAACTTGGTAAATTCTTGTTCTCGCATTAAAAGGAAAAAATAATCAAACCAGTTATTTGTTTTCCACTCAACAAAAACAGAACAAAACATTTAACGCGGAAGGTAAAGCAGTCTTTTGGTGTGCTTAAAACTGTCGAAATACCGACGTTTCATACAATAACTGCGTGCAATGGTAGCTTTCAGTACAAAAATGCTTTAAAGCTAAACAAACCTCCAGTTATCACGCAAAAAATAATGCAAGCATTTTTTATTTTGGAAACCTAAGTGGAACAGGATGTTCCAGTAACTTTGCGTTTTGCCTGTTTCCAAAAATAACAGCGACAGAGATTTTGTGCTTGCAACTTACCCCTTGGCACCTGGAATAGATTCCTTTTTGTCTCCTTCCTCCTCATCTTCGTCTTCAACATTCTCTTCACTCTCCCCTCCCTCGTCTTCTTCTTTCCCTCCATCTTTACCCCCTCCAGGGGGTGGACAGTACTCCAAGCTTAGCTCAAGCTTGCCCTGCGGATAAAGTATGATATATTAACGTCATCTGTTTCATACCGAAATCAAGGTAAAACAACAAATACTCTACACGAACGCAATAGCTTGTACTTTTAAAAGGAGTATAGAAACCAGTTCGAAATCTTAAAGGAAATCTTAACAAATTTTAAAAACAGTCGTGACAAACTATCATCTCCATTTATCTTAGAGTTAAAACAATCAGGTTTAAACTACTAGAAAGAGAAAAACAAGTTTAAGGGAACTCCGCCACTACACTTTGTTAAACGCGAAGCTAAGAAAGCAAAGAGTCATTGAAGGTTGCAGAGTTTCAGAAGTACAACGAATTTTCCTGAACGACGCCAGGTAACATTCGTATGCTCCTTGAAACTGTAAAGTCATTACAAGTCAATATAAAAGCAGTCTATAAACTACAATGTATCAATCTATTGTCTGAATTATTGCAAAATAACAATTTTGAAGTGGTAGAATTATTGTTTGCAAAATAACGAACACTCGTCTATTTTAGGCTTTTTGATGTGTAGGAATCCATTCTAGTTGTATATCCCTTTATGATGAACATTTATCTTAACAGCATTTTCTGTAATTTGAATTCTTTGTAGATATTTGAGAGGCTGAACGATTAGAAAAACCACGGTTGTAAATAAGCATATTGAAATGACAGTGAGCTTCCTCTTCCTTTTTCTTTTTGTAATTCTTTTATCAGCTGGTTTTAGCAAATACCGCCACTTTGCGTAGATGATCCCACCCTACCTATGATTCGTGCTTTAACTTGAGGAATGGAAAGATTTGTCTGATCCTTTAACTCCTTTGTTATTTACAACTTGTTCTAAATGTGCATTGTTCATACCAGTGTTGGATTCCCGCTTCCAGTTACTAGAGACACGGACGTGTCCTTTTTCTTGCGCTTCAGCAGGCCGCAGAGTGAAACACTTGCTTTCCCCAGCAGTCTTAGTAAAGAAAAAGACATTTCTCAACATAAGTAATATTTGAAAACCTGCTTATGTATTACCAATAGCTATACATGTATTATTCAAGTTTGATGCCCTTTGATACAACCTTCAAACGCAAACAAATTGTTTCCCTTTTACCCCGATTTAATAAAATGCACCATGCAGTATTTTAGATTACCTAAGATGACAACTGCCAATCATTTTACACTATGTAAGGCAACATATCTAAGGAAAGGTTTGCCATAGATTGCTCAATGTTCCGGTACATTAATGCAAGTATTCATACAAATACAATCGCACCACTTACTTATGAAACAGAACTCGTTCCCAGTCTTTCACTTGCACCTCAAGTTTATCTTGCGACGATAGCGGTGTACCATGTAGGTCAAATTGAATCTCCTGTGGGGAGTTGTGTGGGTAGTGTAATTCATAACCAACAAAGGAAATGTGAATGAGACAACACTATTGGCAATCGTTACACCTTCTTATATAAAAAACACTGATATAGAATTAAATATTCGTGCAACTGTTTACTATAGAAGAGGTAAAAGTGTGAAAGTTTATAGCCGAACTTTGTCTTAGGCTGATTGACGAGACCTCCAGTGAGCTCCGTGATTTAGATTTCAGCAAAAAAGATTTGTGAAAACCGGTTTTAACTAAATACGTGATGTCCTCAGACCCAAAGGGAACCGAAAATCAGTGTTAATGTTTTCCGCCTATTTCATGAGATAACTTTCTACTTAACAAGAGAGAAGTTTGTTGACACGCTTTACCTGTTAAACCATAGATCAAATGCGGATGAGGAAATTTTTCTGCCTTTGCTATTACACCAATGATAAAGAATCTATTATATTTGAATCTTATGATTACCTTATTCCACGCAGGGTTTAATTCGTTTTTAATGACTTCAGTTTTTTCATCTTGTCCTGAATGGAAGAAAAAAACACAAACTCATCTTGAGCCAAAAAATTGTTTTGATCTAATTAGGCCCGCATATTGTAACACACAATCGTTTTTATTTTATTCGTGCACGCATGCAGGGCTAAGTATTGTGAGGGGGCTAGAATGCCACTGTTTCACCACCTGTTAGCACGGCTTTAGAACTGGGGCAAGCATCTCATTAAATACCGTAAATTTCCGAACATAAGCCCCTCCGAATATAAGCCAACCCGAATACAAGCCCCCCAAATCTAAAACGCAAAATTCCTTCCGATTATAACCCTCCGAATATAAGCCCATGGGCCAATATTCGGAGGGAGCCAAGTAATTATCTTGAACTTAACGTAAACCAATGTGACTTTGCAGCTGTTGTTTTGTTCAAATACGGTTAACTAAATTATAATTGCCAGTATTTCAAAGTCTTTGAAGACAATTAAAACTACCATTTAACGTGTTAACGTGTGCCTACTGTCATTTTAAAGTTAAAGGATTTGAGACGCAAAATTCATCCGGTAATATGCCAAAACAATTTGAAACGCAAACTTCTCTCCGAATATAAACCCCCTCCCCCGAATATAAGCCCACTCCGAATATAAGCCCATCAAAAAGTGCTTTGAAAGCTATAAACCCAGGAGCTTATGTTCAGAAGTTTACGGTATGCAGCGATTAAAAATGGCTTTTTGCTCTGTGGATATACTATAAAATCTACAGTTATTCAATTTATAGTCTTGCTATGGAATCGAATCGCAGATGATTTTCCTGATTCAATGCAACCAGAGGCTTAAACCGGAAAATCCGAACACATGGTCGAGGTAAGTAAACAGAGTACATTTAATGGGCTGGCCAGAGTTTCCATGGAATTAGAACTCTTGTTCTTGCTGCATTATGGATTTTACAATGGTCTTTAGATTTTTGCTTGGACTTACAGTATTAATGCATGAAAATGTTGTCTCTTGCATGCAAAACGTCTGTAAGTCAAAATGGGTCAGCCTCAAATCGTTTCAATGCTTTTCCTTGTTTAAAGTTGTGCTTGTAGCACAGTTCACGAAGATTTTTTTTAAAACGATAAGCATCGCTCACCTAATTGTAGTTTACCAATTAAGGGTCCTGAAGTTTGTGGTTGTTCTTTGTTTACATTCCACACGGGTGTCAAGTACTGATATTCTCGTATAATGCACAAAGACAAGGGCTCAGCCCTGCAGTGCTGAACGTAACTTTATATATTTATGTTAAATAAATAAAGGAAAACAACAGATATTTTGAGATGTTATTTGTTTCCAAATACGGTGCTGTCCCCATTGAGTGGTCACCAAGTAATGGACTACCGTTGATTAAACAGCTAATTTCTGGTCTAAGATTGGAATTGTTTGTATCAGGATTTTTTTTGGATTAGTGTTGTCACACACTTGCTCAAATAGGCCACTTAAATGATGGAAAGTAGCAAGTTGGACAATATATAACTTACATGTATTGTACTTTTTGGTATGCAATATGGCTGAACAGTTTTTCTCATCTTTACATTTTGTCTCGCCCTGAAGAGTTCAACGAAATACTTCAGACTTGAAAAAATACCCAACAATATTATACAGGTATACCAATATTTTCAATATGACATATCAACTTTACTCTTTGACTATCAATAAAACAATATCTGAAAGGAACGCAACAAGTGTTTTCTGATGATCTTTTTGTTTGTTTGTTTGTTTGTTTGTTTGTTTGTATAAATATAGTCAGGTCTCAATCTAGTGGCCACCTAGTAATGGACTATTCTCTATTGAGCAGCCATTTCTTTTAAATGTCGCAAATTCCTGATCCAAAACTGGAATTTAACTTGGTTTTGGGGAACACAGTAACCTCTAGGGACCAAGCCAAGGACTCAGAGGTGAGAGGGATAGGCACTTGGGAGTTTACACTCTGCCAACTGCATCAACCTGCCCTCCAACTCAGGGGTAAACAACAGCGTTTAATGTATTTCTAGCCATCTTGAAAGAGCCAGGAAGACCCAGGGGAAGTAATTTTTAAATTAAAATGCTTAGCACTGCATTTTGATTGCTACTTGTTTTGTATGTAAGAAGTAAAATTTAAAACGACATTAAGTTTTCAAAATGGGTGGAAAATACTCTTATAACAGACAAATGGGCAACAATCACTAATAGGTTTTTAAATTCTCAGTAGGAAGGGTTGCAAAATTTTGATTTAAAACATTCTAGGTCAGTTCTCAAATTTTGTGCCACAAATTGGGGTCATGGTCATAGTATCCTTCCAGCCCACTAGATAATTTAATACAGAAGTTCAATCTCCGTTTTCTCTGTAAAACCAAAACTTGTATTCTATTTTTTTAACTCAGAGATCTAATTTTTATGATAAACCAACTTTTTACAGTCACCTGTGTATATCGGTCACCCTTCGGGTAAGGAATGGTGGCCGTTATATACAGATTGGGCATCACCATTTTGATGTGTAGTCATCATTCAATTGACATTTTATTTGCAATTTAACCAACAATGATACTGTACTGATAAGAATAAAGCAAACTACTGTGGTACTTTTGAGCATAGCCAGTGTAAAGTTGCTCCTAGTTGTTGAAATACTGCCCCAACAAAAACACCTTAGTGCTTGAAATATGAACGTCATGTTCGTCCACAGGTGAAAAACAATAACGAGGAGAACAGTCACATTATTGGCAAAGTGCTAGATGATCAGAGGATACCTCCGATACCAAGCAGCAAACATATAAATATACGGACAGCTATGTCTTTCATAACATGTGCAATAGACAATCTCGACATGGTCATAATGATAATCATGAACATAAAGTAGCAGTCAGCCAAAAGTGTCTAGACTATAAGATTAAAGGCTACCTAGAAATCACGTGTGCCATTCAATTTTCTAGGTGTTTCCAATAGTCACACCTTCGCAATATCATTGGAAAATATAATATGTTAGTGCCCCAACATGGCAGTGCCATACATTCTTGTTGTACACATGGCACACATTCATTCGCATTTATATTTAGGTCAGGGAAAAATTATCCAAAAAACTTGGCCAAGTGTTATATTATTCTTTTCCTATCATAAAAGATTCCCTGCTGTTCTTGTTTAGTTCCTTAAAACTAATAATCACCTTTAAAGTGATCAAGACTTGTCTCCCACACATTTTAAATGTCATCACAGAAATAGTCAACACTTCGTTAATTAGCGGACACTTCCCTCGCGACTGGAAATTAGCCGAAGTGGTCCCACACCTCAAAGAGGGTGACCACGAGGTTGCCGGGAACAATCGACCAATATCGCTCCTACCCGTCTTGTCCAAAGTCCTTGAACGTGTCGCGCATAACCAACTTGTTGGATTCCTCACATCAAATAACAAACTGTCTGTGCACCAAAGTGGAAACAAAAGAATGCATTCTACTGAAACCCTGGGCGTCCTATTTACGAACCACTTGTATAAAGCAATCGACACAAAAAAATTGACAGGCGTGCTTATGCTTGACCTGAGCAAGGCATTTGACAGCATTCAACATGCAACACTGTTAAACAAATTACGCGCGCTTGGCCTCACCGAAGAAGCACTGTCATGGTTCAACAGCTATCTGACCGACAGACAACAACAAGTCCGTATTAACAGCTCGCTGTCAACACCGATCACTCTAAAGTATGGGGTCCCACA
>JAOEHT020272770.1:0-10464 GCA_025448195.2 Parazoanthus atlanticus
CCTTTGGGGCCCTGAAAATTTCAATTTTAGTTGTCCAATCTCAAATCTTTACCTGCCCCCCCCTTGTCTTATTAAATTATCTTTCCCCTACTAGTTACTTCAGGCCGTTCTGATACAGGTTTTGTACCTGCGATAAATAAAACGAAAACAAAAGATGCAAAAGCGCTCATCAAGAGATTAAAAATACATCTGTTCAACCCACCTGTTGTCTGGATCATTGCTGATCAATTCTTGTTCAAGCGGTGCGCTGATCAGTGAGATTTTGTCAGCTTTCTCTGAAAGCTTTCCAAGACGCTTCGACTCTAAAATATTGAACAGAGACGCGGCAAACTCCGCAAATTGTTTCTCTAGCTCGTCGGTAGAATATTCGTCTGCAACTAGCACAAATCCTTTGCTGACTTTTGCATCTTCTGCAGCCTTACAACCCAAAACGAAACATCTTGTATCGAGTAATGTCTCTCTGTAGTAAGATTTTAGTTCATCAAATTGCTTTTGTATTTTTCCAAGTTCTGCCACTTCTGCGCATTTTGCAACACAGATTAGACCAAGCACCTTCCTGTGCACTTGAAAAGTTCCCCATTCACTGTAACTCGGGTAAATATGCTTGGAATATCTCAAGGCTAGACTTCTCGTTGTATTTGGAACCTGTGCGCGTTTGCACTTGGCGATGTCATCAAAAACATGTCGAAATTTCGTCTCTCCTATGTATCCAATTGGCTTTACAAGAATTAGGATTCCTCTGTGATCATGTAGACTTTGACTGAAGTCTATTTTTATCATATTTGAGTCTCGCAAACTCTGATTTCATTGCCAAAAATCTGGGTACCCTCTTCATCTTTCAATCCTCAACTCCGCCATGATAGGATGCGCGAGATACTTCCAGGAAAAACAACATGCGCATAGATTTTTTTGGACATCCGCTGGCTAACGGAAGTATATCTTCATCGCTTTCACAGTACAGACAAGGAGCAGACAGTCCAAGGTTCACATATTTTCATGAATCTTATCAAAAAGACGCAGACATGGCCACCAAGATCTCCACAGCGATTCATCTGACCCTTGGTATTTATTATATTTATGCATTCTACTATGACACCATTTTACCAGACCCTAAAAGGGCTTCTTCGTATGGAGGTCGCTGGAAGTTTTTGACTATTTGGAACTTGGTAAGTAAATATTTTTCCCGTAGTGCGGGCTCAAGTCCTATCATTATAACAGCTAGCCATCTCCAAAATGGCGTCCACAAGTAGCTTTTCAATAGTTTTTCATATTGCATGCGGAGCTTTGTACATGGGAACCTTTTACTATGATGAAACCTATGTTTTTGCCCCTTGGCGGAAAGCAACGTTTGGAGGAAAATGGAAATATGCGACGCACTGGAATCTTGTAAGTTGACTGATTGCGCAATCTTTCACAAACTACTTGTCTAGCTTTTTAAAACTTTTCCGTTGCAGAAAACCAATAATGTGTTCAAAATTCTGCTTTAGTAAATTTTACTCAAATTGTGTTCAATATTAGATGTGCTAATCATAACGTTTAACCACGGCCAAAATTGTTGGGTTTCTTGTAAAATTATTTTTGAATTTATAAATTTAATAAATGAATAATTATAAGTCACTGCTGAAACAGACAGACATGTGACACTCTGTTGCACAACTTTCAGTTTCTTGACGCACATGCACTGCACGATCTTCTCTAGTAATTTCAGCAATTTTATTGCAGGCAAGAATTGAAAAGGGAACGAATTTCTGCTCTTGTGCAGAAAAACAAATTATACAGCCCACGAGAAATTCGTTACCAGTTCCTTAACTTTTGTTGACCTTTGTGTCAGACAGCTTCGATTTCAAGATGGCGACGATCAACACAGTGGGTATAACATTCCATGGAGCCATTGCTTTATTCTATTCCGTTTTTACATATCTGGACCTGCAAATCACTACCCCTGGTGTATTCACGTTTGGTGGGAGATGGAAATATCTCACATTTCTGAATCTGGTCAGTAGTTTAGTTTATTATGACAGATCAACCTGCTGTTGAAATTTATATTCTGCAAAGTTCCATCGATCTGACTACAAAGTGCATTGTTTAAAAGATCAAAGTCCAACTCTTATCCTCCGGACTTGGTGCTAATTTCATCTACATGAGACTTAATGACTGGATTCTACAGAAAAAATTAGGAAGAAAATTTTATAGGTGAAATTTGGTGTTCATTATTAATAATAGCTTTCAAGTGGGTTTGACTTTCGTTTTGTTTACAGTTTCAAATCCCAAGAAAACTGGTTTTTAAGATTATGAAAAATGTATGCTATGATTTGAAAGGATTAGGAAGTAAAATAAAACTAGCTAAATCATGCTTGATTGTACTATATCATGAAATACACGATTGATATACCTGAGTGTACATGCAGTAAACAAACCCTGTATAATAGAGTGAAAGCTCTGAACCCAGGTGAGTCAGTGTTTATAATTAGTTGATCATTCACCCTGACATGTATATGTAGTCCTAAGAAAGACTGTTGTTGTTTGTGGCTGACATTTCCACAACCTGTATGGAAGTTATCTCCGGAATAAATGCTAGGTCAGCCATACAGTTCGTATTTAAAGCATTAGTGCAGACAGTAGTTTTGTTTAACTTTAATGTCTGCAGTTCAGTGATGGTAGTGAAAGTCTTAGTGGCAATTTTGTTTGTGTGTGGCATGTTTGGTGTCTTTTTGCACTATTGTCTTCAAGTAGGAGGTTTGCATGATGACGTTTCTTTACTACATTGTATAACTACCACAATCCTTTACGAAAACCTTTTCTTATTTAAATTTTACACTCCCTAGAGAGTCTCAAAACAATAGCTTTAATTAGAGGAACAAAAGCAATCATGAAAAGGATTCTGGTAGTAGTAAATACCATAATGCAAATCTATTAATTCTTGTTCTGCCAATTGTTTACCAAACTCGTGTATATTTTAGTACTAAACATCTGCTGTTGAGTGGGGGGATTGACTCAAAATGCCTGTTCCCTGGTTGATTAAATTGTGAAAAAAGTCAATCTCCATGAGTGTGTAAGATCTCCCTCCCCTGTGACAAACCACTGACACTAGCAGGTGTATAGCAAAAACAATGTAATTAAAAACCAAGTTATTTCTATTTGTCCTTTACAGATGTTCCAGTTGTCATATTTTATCCTCGCACCCTTGATTGATGCAGTTGTTCTGGCAAAGGGAAAGAATCACCAGAAACTTGTAACATTTAGGGACACATTCTTTGCAGTTATTGCATTTCCACTGGGAGTGGTAAGTTACTTTGTAATTGTTGCATATGAATTATTAAATGCAATCAGATCAGCTGCAAAGTTTTAACTTGTGTTTGTCATAATTGTTCAAGAATCATCAGTAAAATTAGTATATATTTAAATCTATAATTTTTGACAAACAAACAAGTAGATGGTGTCATTTTGCAGGCAGAATGTTCATCTTTTTCACTCGACATTTTTTTGGCCATTTTTAACTGCATTTTTAAAATCTCTTGAAGAACTGTGTGTACATGTACATGTACTGTATGCTGATGTCTTATGTCAAACCCCAGGTAGTCTTTCAGATTATCATAAATTTATCATTTTATCTTTCATAAAGACGAGGTTAGAAATACCAGTTTGCATGTCAAAAATAGCTCCAGGTAATATTATTTGAAAAAGTAAAAATAAATTTAATTAAAAACTAATTATGATTATTTTAAAAACTCTCTGAAGGTTACTCATTAAAGTTCAATTATTCTTTAGTTAGTGTTTTTACTGTAATTATTAAGAAAAAACTATACCATCCAGTATATATTTAATATTTTTTCTTAGAGCAAACATCAGGAAAACAGTTTTATGTATACTGTAGAACTTTGTCAAATTATACTATATAATAAAAACAGTTTGCCAAGTTTTGTTTTGTCATTGTGCCAACAATGCTTTTGAACTGACCCTTGATTTTATTTTTTTTTGAAAAACCCAGGTTGGAGTTTTTTCAGTTAGAAATAATTTAGGTTAGAGCTATTCATTATTTGTAGTTTGTGATGGCAACATTTTGGGGTATATACATGATGGACCGTGAGCTGATATTCCCGGCTGCATTGGACAAAATTATTCCATCTTGGCTCAACCATGTTCTGGTGAGTTATAGACTGTACTACATATCAGACACATGCTCAATTATCTCCATGATCCCTTAATACAAATTTTCCAAAATATATTTCTCATACTTATAAATGTACAAGTTGGGAGAATCTATATCTACTTTTCTCAGATTGTTGTTTCAGATCAGTTGCTTTATTTCCATTACCTTGAGCTTTTAATTTGTTTTTAAACCTGTGGTGACACACATTTAATTAATTAATTCTTAAGAAGTGCATTTTGGGGTTTTTTTTTGTTTGTTACAAACATGCCTTTTTGCCTGAAAGAGGTAAATTGTTTATTTTCCCATTTCAGCAACTGACACTGATTCTCTAAGAAAAATTGTGAATGACAAATAATTAGTCCGGCAGTCAGAATGCCAGTTTTATTTAATAAAATTTTTATAATAAATTTATTTTTTTGCTTTTTTGAAAAAAAATACCGAGAATCAAGAAATTACTGTAGACTGGTTTGGCCTTAATGAAGTAGAAAAATTGAAAACAGGTGGAGCCACCTTAAGTTCTGACTCAAAATACATAAATATTAATTATAAATTTACAATTGTACAATCCATGTTTTCTAGCACACTTGGTGTGGTGTGTTAATCATACTGGAGGCAATACTCGTCAAACATGAATATCCACGAAACCGAGTCGGAATCACTCTGATGCTTCTATTGGGAGTCATGTACATTGCTTGGTAAGTAGAAACTTGTAGTAAACTTAGTAGGATTATTTTTTTGCATATCTCATCAAATCCAAGCAAAAACTATTTTCAGCATGCAGTTGCTTAGAACCAGGTATTGACAGCAGTTCCTTCAAAGAAATACTGTAGCAGTGTCAAAATATCAAATATTTTAAGAAATGTTCCTGGGTCACGTGACCATGCAAAGCCTCTATACCTGTAGATCTTCATTAGGCTTTCATCCCTTGGGGAATGACTACATGTACTCCATCTGCCTCTCGACAAAATCAATTTCAGGGGTGGATCCAGAAATGTTGGAAAGCAGGGCCAAACCCACAATTCTGGGAAGGGGATGGGGGGGCAAAATGACATCATTCTGTGCTCCAAAACACGTTTTTTTTCAGTGTTTTTCTTAAAAAATGTTTCCAAAATTGGTGACAAAAGGGAGGCCCGGCCCTGTCAGCCCCTCCCCTAAATCTACCCCTGAATTTGGAGATGTTCCAAATAGTCACTTCTTTAGCTCGGTGTGCAGCTCAGCTCAATGAATTTCATGGACCACAAAAAATTCAGCCTGTGCAAAACATCACTGACAGTAGTTGATAGCAGGTCCCTAATCAGTCCATGAGGCTTGAAACCACAGCCAGTTCTATTAGATATAACTGTACCAAAAACTCTCTACATGTATTTAGCATCTAGCTGCCATCTCTAACAAGCCTTACATTTAGGTTCTTTTGGCATCCAAATTTGTAATAAGCCCTCCCCCTCTTTATTAAGTCCCAGGCATCCCCACCCTTCCAAATAAGAAAGTATATATATATATATATGTAGAATTAAAAAGTTAAGCAAGCCGCCACTCCTGACAGGTCCTTGGAGTTTTATTAAAAATAGGTTTCGGCCGTTCGGCCTTCTTCAGTTTAAAAATTTGAAGTTAAAAATGATCACTCATTCATTTTTAACTTCAAATTCTTAAACTGAAGAAGGCCGAACGGCCGAAACGTATTTTTAATAAAACTCCAAGGACCTGTCAGGAGTGGCAGCTTGCTTAACTTTTTAATTCTACATATAAATTTTAACTAAGCAACTGCTCTTGTATCCATCTGGGATCCTCCTACTGGAAGTTAAAACATCGTGTGGTTTTCCGCAACACCCTTCAATTCTAATATATATATATATATAATTGAGTTTGAGGTACATGTACATAAAACAGTTTACAGACAGTGGATTAGACTCATGAATTTTTGTTGCTAATATATGGAAGGACGTGCACTAATTTTGACATTAACACTTTCATTTTCAGGCAAGACACTGTTTTGACTTACTTGGAATAAGCCCCCCACCCTCTCTCTATTAAGCCTCCCTCTCTAATAATACATGTACATTGTAAGCCTGCCCTACCCCTCCCTCCGTCCATCCTCCAGAAGGCACATAATTGAGTAAACCTCCCAGTGGCTTAATTATAACAGTTTTTTTAGTAAACAGTCAGTTAGTATTACATTGTACTAGAACACTCAATCTTATATAGTGATAGTGTCATTGTCATGTCTTGTTGACAACTCTACTTAATAAGTACTGTCAATGTCACATATTTTTTTTAAAATCTTGGGGCTCAATTCAGGTTTGGTCTCACTAGAAAGGCTACAGCACATTTTATTTTTTTTGAAACCTAATTTACAATCATATACATTGTACAAGTTTTTCATAAAAGTAATCAGTAATTAAAAAATTGTATAATAATTTATAGTATACTATCGAGGGCAATCCTAGACATTTTCTATTGTAAACCTTTCTAGCTTGTCAGTGTGCAGAAGGCCCTCATTTAGGTTGTAAAAAAACAACTGTTCATTGTCGTGGGTTTCAAAACAAGGTGTCACACGTCGCAAGGGTCGTTTACTAGTCTCGATGCCTATTTTCACCACAGTTTTACTCTGCCTGTGTGAGTATCTTAGCCCTTGATGAACCTCCAACTCCTACTCTGCCTGTTTCAACTCCTGCTAGTCCATCATTTTGAAACCCCTGTATTATAACGACTTGTAAGCCCGTGCTTTCTTACTCAAAGGCTATATTTATAAAAGAAATTTCCAAGGCCAGGGACTGACTAATGTGTTACATGTATGCCTCTTCGGTTTTCCCAGGGTTCTTTGGATTGCTCATGTGGCAGATATCTGGGTTTATCCTTTCTTGCAAGTGATGCCACACAATGCAAAGGCAGTGTTTTTTGTCATGTGTGCTGGGGTTCTGGTAATCTTCTATATGCTTGGCAAATGGATGACAAAGATAGTTCACATCCACTCGTCAGAAGGTGGGAGAGTCATAATTCAAGAGTAGAGTAGCAAAATCAATATTTCGTGTCCCTTTTTTTAGCCTATAAACATAAAAGTTTGCAAATCAGTAGACAGAAGGGCACTTCATGTATGTACATGTACAGTGTCATCTGGCAGACTGTTTTTCGGAGTGAGTGTGCAATTTTTTTTGTTGCTCAAAGAAATCTTTAAAATATACTACAATAACAACTATGTACAGTACATGTACTACAGGGGCAGAGGAGCAGCCCCCCCTCCCAAAACATTTTTGCTTACATTTTCTAAGAAATATAGGAGACTTTTTAAACTCTACGGTCTTTCTTTGACTTTGTTACAAAATTTTGAACTGTGATCTTTCGTAGTTGACAGCAGAAGAAAGAAATTTATATTTAAGACAGTATCAAATTGCTGTAACATGAACACAACATTGGTATGATGCCCAGATTAGTTTATACGTTTAACATTTTAGTGTATCCCCATGCCAGCCCAATAGCCCAGTTTCCGTAATTCCCAGTTTCATCTGATTGCAATGACCATAGACTCATTTCTGCAGCGTTATCCTCGACCAGGTGTTGAATATACATATTAAATACCAGCGAGAACGATTAGAATTCCGAGCCTCCAACAATACACAGAGTTGTAAATACACTGTAGCTCATATGGATCTACATTTGTATGAATATTTAACATCAAGTCGAGGCTAGCGCTGTGAAAATGAGCCTGTAGTCATTGTTATCAGCGGCAACTACGAATACGAAACTGGACTTTTTCCTTTTTACAAATGTCTGAAATATATTTGGTACTGGAGTGATTTCAGATACTAAAATCTTACAATTTTCCCGGAAAGCTTGTCCATCTACATCTATGTACAGCGGTACTCACGGCAATGTCAGTTTGTTCGCAGTTTACTGTCACGAATATATAAATTTCCTCACTGCAATTTTATTTCAAATTAGCTTACGGAACTAATTTAGATTCTCGCTCACGGTAATTCTAAGAACCGGAAATTGTCAGCCTTGAGAGGCCAATGTCTTCTTGATAATATAGTTGCCATGAACAAATTGAAATTGCTGTTAGCAAATTCATAAATCGTTGCCACCAAATGGAACTGAATTACCATGAGCAAATTTAACTTGCCACAAGGGAAGTTGAAATTGTTGTGAGCAAACTGGAATGTCCGTGAACAAATTAAAATTACCATGATTGACACTCCAGGATCAACATAAATTCATGACTTAATAAGCGATATTTAGAAATTTCAAAGTTGTATTTACATTTAAGAGTAACTTGAAGAGCAGTTCGCCGCTAACATTGCCATAAAATGTACTAATTAAAAACAATCAGGTTTGACTTTAGATTGGAGCTGGTCATGAGCCAGCACTGTGAATCTAATATCTGGACGGATTTCTTTACCTCCAGGTTCACCAGACGAATCATCCGAAACCCAGAGGCCAGCAAAGAAGAAAGTGAAAAAAGTTGCTTAAAGAGACTGTTTTTGGATTGACACTTTTTTCAAGTAGATAGGGTTGTTTTTTTGAAAAAATGCAATTTAGTACAGACTTTTCCAATGGAATCAAAGATCTAGCTGCCGTAAGACCATTTCTGGGTTCGATGGCCAGATCGGAGGCCAAAAAAGGCCAGGCAAGGTAGGATTAATTGAGTTTAAAACCTTCTGAACTACAAGTTGAATGAGTTGCTTAATCAATGATTGTTACACACAGTTTGTTGTCAAAATTATTATCTAAATGTAGTGATGTTTTTGTTATTTTTCATGAATATAACATAACGTAACATAACATAACATAACATAACATAACATAACATAACATAACATAACATAACATAACATAATGTTTAGTTCTAAAGGTCAAGCGAATTATCATATGTGGTTCCGGTCACATACCCTGAAAAAGTTACTAAAGGGTGGGTTGGTCGGTACTAGTATTGTATTTTATATATATATTTGTAATTATGAGCATTTGAAGCATCCACTTTCTCTCTATTTTGTCTCTTTTTTTTCTCCATTCTCAGGAAAGTCGCAGTCAAGATTAGATGTCAAATTCAATTTCAGAGCAGGCTCACTGCAAAGTTATATTTCAAGGTCAGTTGAGAAAAGATTTCTGCAGTGCGAAATCTTACGTTCAATTGTATTATCTCGCTTTCTATCAAACAAACTAAGGCAAAAATAGCAATAAAAAATTATAGGGTTGCCTGTTTGGCAATGAAAAATTTGGGTCGGGACCGGAATCACTGATGTTATTTTGCTTGGCCTTATCAGAGTGCAATTGTAATTTTTATTCTTAATCTTCCACTTCTAGAAACATGATATCTGCTATGCTGGACGTAGCTCGTATAGTTGATTATTTCTGTACTTAAATACGACTGAATCAGTGTAAACTTATAATTATAAATGCAGTTAGTAAAGGAATTTTGAGTATGATAAAATTATTATAGAATAAATTGAATATATACTCTTGGTTCGTCCATTTTCCCTCGCAAGATATCATTGAATACAGAGTTGCTGCTGGGTTGTTCTCAAGCGATCTCTTTCAATGAACAAACTCGGGAATGAAAACAAGCAGTTTTGGGACAATGGGTTTTGATCAACTGAACAAACCTTGATCTGGTATGTTTTTTCGCCGCAAGGTTCGGTGTAAGGCTGACGCTTCGAGCGTTAGCCCTTCGTCAGAGCAGACTCTGTTGTCTGCAGACTGCATCACTTTCTCTCATGTTTATGAGATAAAGTGATGTTTGAAGATTAGACTTTCCCTGAAAATGCATGCACTGCAAAAGCGAAAATTATGTCAAATACTGCCATTCATATTAAGATTTAATTGCTGCAAAATTTCAAGATTATAGATCGAAAAGGTTCGAATAATCCTTCCATGAACGCTAAAGGGGTACCTGTAGAATGAGTGCTGAAACCTTCTTCAGGAAATGTTGTTCCAACAAGAAAAAGCAATCTGTGTGACGTGATCACCTGTCATACCACGTGACATACATATGTAATACCCAGTCCCCTGGCTTTCTCTAAGAAGAATAACTAAAAATATATTGTTTTTTCAAACATGATTTTTATGGTAGACCCGTGCCTCAAAACAGCCTACTATGGTGCTTGTGTCGGCGCTTAAATGTAGCAAGAGTTGTAGCAACTCTGCTATCATCGTCCAGTGCCTTCCAAAGCCGTACTGCCCTATACGAAGGAACCATCTTACTCAGTGGTTGCTTATGATTTCCAATTCGTTTAACGAAAATCTGCAATAGATCTAGTTGGAAAATCAGATTGCTACTATGAAATAAATACAATACATAAATACTAAAACATGTGCTAACT
>JAOEHT020272858.1:0-10464 GCA_025448195.2 Parazoanthus atlanticus
CTTTCCAACTGCAGTAAACAAGTGAGATTGAAGTATTCTCTGCTTCAATCTATTTCAAAATTACCAAGTATACGGCCGGGCCCAAGACAGGCTACAGTGTAGCCTCTTGTTTGACAAGTTTTAGAAAATAATTATTATATTAAGTACTGAGGATTACTCTAACTCTAAATCTATATTACATTACAACACCATATTTTATGTTGATTAATGTAGGGAGTCTGTGGTTATCTATAACTCCATAGTGAGAGGCTCTTGTTTAAGATGCTTGGCTATAAATAGGAAAAAAACATTTACAATGCAGTAAAGTGGAAAAAACCTGTGATATTGGTCTGTCAAACCTGGTGGCAGCAATAATAATAATAATTATGAATTTTGCTCCAAGAGGTCATGTGACCCTTTTTAACCAATGAGATTGCCCAAATAGATAAAAATGCAAAATTTTGAATGGTCATAACTTTTGAACAAAAAAAATATGTTGACTTGACATTTAGAATTTTACCATACATGTATACATGAGATTGTATGTTGTTTCTCTACATTTCTCTGTTAGTATGATATTATACACTCTAAATTATATAATTATTAACTAGTGGCAATTTTCAGTCACTCATTTTTTTTTCCTTTTAAGCAGTACCATGTTCAATATCAATAATAGTACTACTAATATTAGTAATAATAATAATGATGATAATAATAACAACAACAGGGTTTTGCTGCAGTACTCCAATAAAATACTGTTAAGTATTGAAAACATTCTAGATTGCAAGTACAAACAACAACAACAACAACAACAATTTTATTTACACTCAGTTCCTTACAGCAGAAAAGAAATACAAAATATGAGAAATTTACAAATTAAAAAGTGTAGGCCACCTGTAATAACCATGTAGGTTAGTACATGTAGAATTTAGTTACTGGTATTTAAAATTGTGCAAGAATTAGACATAATTTTTCTATATTTGCTACAGTTTCAGGAAAAAATTGTTTTTCAGATACAGCAGTAGTTATGTGAAAGACAGTATAATTACATTTTTTTGTATTAGGTTTGAATATCTACTGTTGTTGTAGACTGAAACATATTCATTCTCTTTAATGCGAACCAGGAGCCGATGGTCAAGACAAGAAACCAAGGTATTCTGTAAACAGTGAACCCAGGGCTGGGTACATATATACTCAAAGTTTTAAACATAATTATAATTATATTATCTTTGGCCAAAATTTTACATAACCCTTAATTTTTTTACCCCAGAAAGCTTTTGGGGGCTCAAGTTATGTGAGAACCGTAATCAGAAGAGTTTCGTTATAGATTTCAAAATTTGTTGATGGTAAATTCAAAAACTTGAATCAAAACTTAACCATCTGCTACTAGCTCTTGGTGAGGAAAATAAAATAAAACTTAACTTGCACGTAAATCATCTTTTGGATCTGCTATTTCGATATTATGTTGTGCAACTACTTGTGCAAACTTGTAACTACTTGTGCAAGACTCATGACAATATCCAGCCATACTGCATACTAAACTGTCTAGTAAGAAATAAATATATATCATACATACTGTAATATACAACCATCTAGTTCACTATGGATCAGTATACCAATGGCCCAGATCAAGCAAGCATAAGAGTTATTTATTTAAGTAACAGTTGATGTATGAGAGCTGGAGCTCAATGTGAAAGTCGACCAGATTTGCAAAAATTTGTTGTACAGTGGTGCAACAGAGTTTTTTTAATTAGGCTGACTTTCAGGCGAGCCCGATTTTAGACATTTTCTTAATAAGAAGCATATTGCAGCTTGTAAATCCCACTTTACCCATTCTTAGAGCAAATTATGCAAATCTCAATACTCGTTTTTCAGACATGACACTAAAACTTTTAACCATTTTCAGGCCAGCCCTTAAAACTGAATATACTCATCCTCATGTAGTTTTATCTAAAAGCTGTCTTACCCAATTTCGATGAAAATGTCAAATCTATACCCAATTTGAGACCAAAGCGGCTTAAAAAACATACTTATTAGCACTGAACATACCCAGTATATACATGTAGCTCATGTGAGGATGTGAAGGAGTGCCCCCACCCCCTCCATGTCAGAGTTATGGATACAGGAAAAATTGTACCTGCATGTAGTCATGTACCCTGGTCTTTCCTCTGACAATACATGTACCTAGTCAGAACCAGTGTTGGCCTGACTTGATGCATGTAAAGCAGCCTTAGTTTACTAGTATTGTTAATTTTGACAGCGAGGAAGAGAAGAAGGAAGAAGAGAAGCCAGTTGAAAATGAAACAGCCACAAAGGAGGACGACGATGCCAAAGAAGCTGGGGAACTGGTGAGGAGCTAAGAACCAATCAAGAAATATTTAATAGTAGTTAGATGTCTCGCAGCTTATGCTGGGCCCCTGTCTTTTTCTGAAAGTACCTCTAAATATTTGGCCCCAATTAACCTCAGTTTTAAGCCTTTTTTCTGGATCTCGGTTGTGGAAAATACAGCCTACTGATTCAGTACCTCGCATTGGGTAGTCCCCCAGCAAAGGTCAAATTATTTTTGCCCAAGAGAGACATCTGCTTTATAACTTGAACAGGTCCTTACTGATCAATTAGAAGTGGCATCAATCTTGTCTAGATTACAAAGTGATTATTAACAAAATAGCGCATAAATTACAGACGTGTGAGGTGAAAATTGTGCAAGTCAGCATGTGAAGTTGGTGAAGACTCTGCAATCAATGCATGCAAATATTATTTTTTTAATTCTAGAGCATGACTATGTTACCACTATTGCTGCCAGATTACAAAAACTGCAGTGCATCTTCCAGCTTTCTACACTATGAAGTTGATTTAAATAATTATTTTTAATTTAAATTATTAAATGATGTATTGTCCTCTGCGAGCAGAGTAATGAAGATGAAGAAGGTGATGATGATGATGATGACGATGATGATGATGTTCAAGTTACAATTGGAGAAATAAGTGCAACACCAGCTTATGGGTAAGTCCAAGCATTGCAAGTTTGTGATAATGAGCTCATGCAATCAAACACTATTACCTGTAGTTAACTTGTTCATAACAAAGTTCAAGAACGTTTCTACAGAGATGCCTTATACATATATACAGTACCATTATGAAATGAGGAAAAGTTTGTCACTAGAACATGCAAATGGTTCCTCTAGAATTTGCTTGGGAAGTAAAATGAAATATATTTTATTTACATTTAATAAATACAGTGTATCTTTAAACTTATCTGGGGAGAATTCCCTTAGACCCCTAGGAACTCATGCCTTTGACCCTACATGTATTTCAATTTGCTTCCTCTAAATTTATATCTGACCATGTCCTTCTGTGCTTTCACTAATTATTATTCAAAGTTAAATGATATTGAAATTTAAACAATGTCATTCAAAGTCAACATTTTGGGGGCAGTAGCCACTATGTCATTGGAAGTACATGTAAGTAAGTCTGTAAATAGTCAATCTTTCAGTTGTGCTTGGAATCAGAAAATCGAACAGAAATTGGCTTTCTCTTGGTTTTACATGAGCAAGCATCAAACAGATATTGGGTTTATTTACATTTCCCAAAAACACAATTTTGAATTACACCAACTGCAGATTGTTAGAAATTGATTATATTATTGTTGAAATTGCAACAAATGAATTGTTATAATTATGTGCTACATTATCTGACATTACAAATATAATAATAATTATTATTATTATGCATGTTGTCAATTTCATACATGTCCTTTGAAGTTTTACAAAGACACTGGAACCTCAATTTATGAGGTTCAGTTTTTGAAGTGACCACATGAAATTATCAAACCTACTGTCATTAGTGGTTCTTCATTCATGAGAAGTTGTCATGTACAAGTGGTCCTTTCCTTCGTTAAGAATAAAATTTCAAAAGTTGAAAATAAAGAGAATAGTGACTTTTTTTTTGCTTTTTGTGTATTTTCAACAAAATCAACTGAAATTGAATTTAACCTTGTCACTTCTCCCTGCTAGCCTTTGTTTAAATGTTGCAATCAAATTAATATGAGTATAAATTTGAAAAAATGATATCAAAAGTAAGTTCCACCTGAACTGACCTACAGGTGTATCTATTATTTCTATTGTTTTATCTTATTGTACTTGTTAAAATGATTACTGTGTACATGTGTGTGGTACATCAATTTTATCATTCTGTAATGACTACTGTATGTAGCTCATGACATATTGAACAGACCTGCCAAACCCTCAATGTAAAATTTCAGGAGAAGGACTGAAAAAAACTTATAATTTATGTATGTAGGTGACAGTTAACTATTATTACTACTAACAGTAATTTACTACAGAGAACTATTTTCTTGTGTTCTCGTTTATAAATTGTTGTTGAATCTGCTATGCTTCACTGCCATTGCTCCATGGCCATATGATAGAAGTCAAACGCAAGCAACACATAATGCCGAGACACTGGTAATCTCATACCCAGGTTCCACTTACCCTGGCTGAATGGCACAATGGAAGGACGAACACAAATTGCATTTTGCAGAGGAGGTGCTACATTTAATAAATATTAGATTATTTTTCTGGGAAAATTTGGGAGATTTCTGGCCTTTGTTAGGAGACTGTGAGAAAAGGGAAAAATCCGAGAATCTCCAGCCAAAACATTGAAAGTTGGCAGGTCTGTACATTAAGTAACTGTAAGTTAGTTGAAGTTTGGATAAGCGATGTCACAAATGAATCAGATTAAAGGGATCAAACACTGTGAGTGGATGTTTTAAGAATTTATAACTTTAATTGATTTTTATTAGCTCTTGACTAATTAATTGTTCCATGCTCCTGTTCCAGAGGTCCATATGGCACACCTGTGAATTGGAATTTTAAAGCTGGGGCTGGAGCTGGCAGTGTTTCAAAGAGTACCCCAGGTGAGTTACACTTTGGGACAGTTTTGTATGGGATATACATAGTGTACAGTTAGTAGACTACGCTAGTATATATTATTCCAGTACCAGAATAAAATATATTGCTTAGATCATCTTAGGTTCTAAAAGCTTACATGTATCTTATCACTTGTATTTCTTAGGTTAGTTTAGCTTATCTTAGCTTGTCTTAAGCCACACCAATTTTATTTCTTGTTTTACAGATTTTTCAGATCAGTATTAAAGACCAGAGGCAGTAAAAAAAAAAATAGGAAAAAAATTCATTAACACAAAAGACAAAGTGCTACTTTTATTTAAAAAAACTTTGGGCATGATCTGCATGAGACACCAAATAATACAGTATATTAAATAAAGGTTTATTCACATAATTTAAAACATTTTCGTTTATCAAACTAGAAAGTTCATGTCTTTGAATAAAAAATACATGATGACTTCATTTTTTCTTTCATTGTGAAACTTTTTTTTGTATTACTGCTCTGACAGCAAAAATTGGGACCACCAGGCTCGTTAAACAAGAAATAAACTTGATTTGGCCTTAGCTTAGTTTAGCTTAAATCTTATCCTATACAGGTACTAATGTAGTTATGTCTTTAGGTAACTAGTTACCTTATCATCTCTTTTCTTATCTTTGCTTCACTAAATCTTATCAGGACTATATCTTACATGTATCAAGTACAGATACCTTTGTTAGCTTACAAATCTTTTCTTATCTTATCTCTTGTTTTACAATCATGTAGCTTGTCCTATAGATACAGGTCTTGTATGTAGCTTAGCTTATAAATCTTATTTTAGGTATTTATCTCTTTTCATATCTTTGCTTCTTTTATCTTATCTTACCTCTTTATTTTACATGTATCTTGTATTTTATCTCATATCTTTTACTTTTTGGTTCCTATTGATATCACTAAAACTTTTACTGAAAGGATGAGATCACCCTAATGAAATCAAGGTTACTACATAACTATATCTTATCTTATCTTACCTTATCTTATCTTATCTTATCTTATCTTATCTTATCTTAACTTATCTTATCTTATCTTAACTTATCTTATCTTAACTTATCTTATCTTTAGTTATCTTATCTTATCTTATCTTAACTTATCTTATCTTATCTCAACTTATCTTATCTTAACTTATCTTATCTTAAATTAAATTATCTTAACTTATCTTATATTATATTATCTTACATGTATCTTATCTTATCTTAACTTATCTTATCTTATCTTGTTTTTAGTTATCAGTGTTACTGTTAGCCCAGCCTTCCAAACCTTTCATTAGAATAGCATAGAATCATTAGAATATATCATGATTATTTATTAACTTTATTTATTGTACATATAACCTTGTGGTTATACATACCTAATATCAATCCTGTCCTGTTAGGAGGAGCAGCTGGTGGTAGCAAGAGACTGGATCTAGAGGCTGTTGGTACAGTTAATGGAGTGTCAGTTTATGAGTACGATCTAGAGACTGTTGATGACAAACCTTGGAGAAAGCCAGGTAAGAGTGTGCATAGCCAAGTTGTGATAATTTCCCCTGATCGAGAAGTTCTGCATTAATAGGGATGAGTTGACATTTTGCCTTTGTGGAGTGAATATAGACTGTGATTCTTTGCTTCATTACTGCTTTCTGCACAAATTTAAAATTAAATATATCTGACTGCTATCTTGTCACTGGAACAGGTGCTGATATAACAGATTATTTCAACTATGGTTTCACCGAGGACACATGGAAACAATACTGTGAAAAACAGAGAAGAATGAGAATGGAACTCACCATGCAGAAAAAGATATATGTGAGTTGGATATGTTGCAGTTAATTTTTTTCAGTAAATTTCAATTTTTGACTAGTTAATATTTTTTATTTAACTAGGTAATAATTTTTAAGTACTTATTCTGTTGTTTTTTTCTAACTAGTTTATATTTTTCTTTTTTAAAGTATTTAATTAATTTTAAATTAACAGGGAAAAAATTACACTTTTCCCCTCCCCTACTGTTTCTAGTCATTCCCTCTCCTCTTGCTCCCTTTCACCCCTTTTCCACTTCTCCCCTGTGCACTGCATACTACTTCTACATCACACAGCAGCTACTCTATTGTACAGTATTTCTTTTTCACTAAATCAACTAACCTGTTGTCCACACTGGGGTTTGAACCCATACACTCTGGCTTCTGAGTCCTACTCTCTACCAATTGTGCCACAGATCAGTCAGTGCAAGTTTGCAAGTTTTTTGTCTCACAAATATATTACAACAAATATAATAGATCTAACCCTAACCCTAACTCTAACCTTAACCCTAACCCTAACCTAATGTGTGTGTGTATGTGTGATTTAAATTGAAGTTTTATGTCAGGTGATATATAATCATCACTCAGGCCATTTTTGTAGATGAGCTCTTCAGTATCTCAGCTTGTGAGGTTTGTTCTTTTATCCTAGTTACTGCTATGTACATTCTTGTTTTTCATTCTTCTTACCTCAGGCACACCATGCTGGGGCTCCACCACCACCAACAGAAGTCCCCCTTGCACCTGATGGTAAGTTATCAGACACAAATTTATTTATTTATTTAGCTTTTTCCCCGAAGGGAGAGGGACACTGCTACAGGTTTCCCCAATTACAGCAGACCCTTTGTAGGGGAGGAGGTGACAGTCCACAACACCGGCACTAGCTTACTCCTATCGACAAGTGTGTGGGTTCTCTTAAGTCCTCCGATAGAACATCGAGAGACTAGACCAACGGCTTAACGTCCCTGTCCACGGACGGTATGGCAAAAGAAGGTCGCCCAAAGTTCAACCTTGACCAGGCCGGGGTTTGAACTCGGGGCCTTCTGGTTGGCAGTCAGAGATCTTACCAACTGTGCCAACCTCGCTCATACATTCAAACATTTCACTCAGTGAGTGAGACTGGATACTTAGCTTTAGGGAAACATGAACAAATTGCACCTCATCTTTGGAGTCAATTTTGATCTTTTACTATTAATAATGGATGATTGTATTGTTTTTAGTAATTTTAAATCAAAATTTTACTTTGATCAACAGCTGAACAAGAGTAATGGACATTATCGTTATGCAAGAGTTGTTTTAATTTGGAGAACCTTTAGACTTTTTGTTGTTACTCGTCTCAGATCTCAGGGTTCGAAAGAGCTGCCGGCTGCCGGCAATAGCCGGTAGTTTTAGGACCTTGCCGGCGATTTCTAATTTCAAAATATAACTCAACTTTGGGTTATTGGTGAAATTGTTTTTGCCAAGATTAAAATTATGGTAATTTGTTTTGATTTCTCTGTATATGATCATAAAAGAAATCAGCATTTGCTTAGCCAGACTGTGTAAACAAGGGTGAGACTAATGGCGCTATTGCTTTAGATGAACGAATGTGACAAAATATAAAAATCAGTCACTTAGGCCTTAGCTTCAGTAGATGCGTGGAAAATGTGTTGAGTTTTTGCAAGACTTTTACCAAACACGTTCTGTTGATCGATTCACTTATAAATGCTCGCTCCCATGTATGGCCACACATGTGGGAGCTCCCCACTGTCAGTGTGTACAATTAATTGTAAACATCCCGGCTTCAATTGGGAAAAATAGATGCATTCAATTTTCATTTACTTTACATTATTCGGTCATCTGACCTATGTCCAGAACGTAACTTAACTTTGCTGCTTGGGAAACAGCCGGCAAAATTTTGACCTACAAAAAACAGCCTACAAAATTCTAAAGGCATATTTTCTGAACGTTATTTCGAACCCTGTATCTGTTAATAAATATATCTTCATTTTCTGTTTATTATTGCAATAATTATACTGAATAAAAGTTATTGTCAGTATAACTGTATTATAATTGAACCCCCTGAAGTCATTCCAAAGTTCTGAATCTGCCCCAGTGAGTTTTCTGACAATCAAAACAATACCTCGCACTCAGTATTAACTACAACTGCTTTACAGGGTCATCCAACTGGAGAATGGCTTGACTGCCCTCTTGATATCAGACACAAATTCTGTGACAGCACGGCGAGATTCTGAAGGACCACTCAGTGATCTGGAAGAGGAAGAGACAGATGATGAGAGTGACAGTGGAGCAAGTGACACAGGTGATGATGTCAGTGACAATGAAAATGAAGATGATAATTCAGAGCTGTTGGATGATCAAACTGGCTTTGAGAAGGAAAATAATGCAGATAAAGGGAAAAAACACAAAGATACAAAACTGGTGAGAATTTTGACAGGTTGCAAACACACTCTGATAGTAAGTTCATAAACCAGATCCACATGTACTTTTTAGGAGCTATGTCTTTGGGGTATTATTGATTATTGATTATTATTAATATTATTATTATTATGACTGATTTAATTATGATTATGATTATGATGAAGATAAAAATTATCATTAAAATCATTTTTTTTCTTTTGACTTGGTTGTGTGACCATTATAAAAATGTGATCTGCAAATAACTGCCTGCAGATAATTGTGTGCTCCAAATATTGTTGTGCCCATGGATGTGCAGTCCACCTTTTTTTTGGTCAAATTAGCCATGTAATGTTGGTGAAGCTCACTTTTTGTAGTTTTCCGAAAAAGACCAGAGTGCAAATTTCAATCAAATAAAAACAGTAAAAACAGGGTGAATGTTAAAACAATTGCTGATCTCGGTTGTCACAACAATATTGAGCTTTTGTCAATATCTTGCCAATCAATTATTTGCCAAACTGCCATTGGTATTGGCAAATAATCAGTTGCTCGCCACTTACAAATCACAATATTTTGCTCAAAATTATCCAATAATTGTTAATTATTTCATGTACCTGTCAATCTCGTAGGCTGCTGCAGCCCTGTGCATTGGAGTGGGAAGTTTCTCAGACCCAGATGAGGTTCCTGGCCTGGCACATTTTCTGGAACACAGTGAGTATCCAGCTCCCAAGGGTGGATCCAGAAATTCTGGAAAGGGAAGGACAACATTCTGGAAAGAGGGGGACTGGAAAGAGTATTTGCCCGAATAATGCATTTTCAGTGTTTCTCTTGTAAAATGTTTGTACAATTACTGACATTACCTGCCCTGGTTCTGTCCAGAGCACATTCTTTTTCAGATAGTCACAAATTAAAAATTACATCTGAGTCTTTGGCACCATATACACTGTACATGTCGAACTGTTTTTACCATGATGATAATTATCTATTTCTTTTTGCCATCATTTTTACCAATATTTTCTGAACAAGTGAAGTCCTGTTACAGCAGTGGGAGTAAAAGGGTTAAGGCAAAAAATGCTCTTCTAGGGCAAAGCTTGGATGATGCTTGGAATGTACGTGTACTTAATTATCAGTGGTTGATGTAATTGTACTTTGATTCTGGACTCTTCCATGCATGAAATCATAGTATACAGTGTACAAAGCTGCTTTGTCTTAGATTGAACGAATTGTGACAGTGCACTGTCATTGCTTTGTTCAATATGTGAGCCCAAATATTTTTACTGGTTAGTTGTTCATATGCATAATTTCATATTTACCTTCTGTGGTTTGTGAACCGTCAAGGCCAACGGACAAAAGAGATAGAGAACAAAAACCTATAA
>JAOEHT020272949.1:0-10463 GCA_025448195.2 Parazoanthus atlanticus
ACATTTAATTGTACTCTATCCCTTTTGCTACAAAACAGAAGTAACCCTGACCCGAACCTTAACCCTCACTAACTATAGATAACCATAAATAACCATGAATAACCCTACATGTTTTAAATGACTACATTGGACAATAGACTGGCGGAAGGTGCAGAAGATCTTCTGACATGGGTCTAACCCATCCGGGTCTAAATTTTGACAGTATGGGTAATATCCATTTGGACAAGGAGAAAATGGTGTTACAACAGACTTAATTACAGAACACAATAAACTTTACGTGGGAATGCAAACAACAAAATATAAATCATTTCAATCTTCGTGCAGCTTTAAAAATAAAGCTTCTAATTTTTCAAATTCACACATTCACGTAAAACAAAAAAAAACCATGTAATACAAACAAGAAAAGGGAAAACGGGCAGTTAAAATTCAGCAGCCGTCTTCGTTGACGTTCGCGTCCTGCTCAAGGTCCCTAATGCCAAAGCTTGAGAAAAGTTTAGAAGTGAACTTAAAGCAGAATCATATATCTAAATACAATTTAAAATGTATGATAGAATGGCTAACAACTCTCACCTCATACACGAGTTTGAGCGCATGAACAAATGTCTTTTCAGTGCTCAGGATCTCGTGAGCGATGTAGCAGGTCTTGCTCTTCGGTGGCCCTTGAGGCTGTAAGGAGTGACAAGGATGCAACAGTACGGAAACCAATGAGAACTTTTTTACATTCTTGTAAACAATTTTATTTTAAAGGTAACTCGAACTAGACGGTTCCATCAAAAACGTAAAATGTAACCGGCAGAGCTTAAAACTCAAGGCTGTTTGTAAAAATTGACAGTATCTCAACTAGTGTAAAGAATATATATGTAGCTATGACTAAAATATTGACAGAACTTGTTTTAGCCTTAACCAAAGTCAAAGTTAATTCTCAGCACCAACTCCAACCAGTATACTGTGTTACAGCCGTTACTCAACCTTAACAACAACCTAAGCCCCAGTCGTAATCTTAGCTTGACCATACCATTCTGAAATCCGGCCACCTTATCCTAAAAGCAAAATGTTGCTCAATAGTAGTCTTAAACTTGTTTATATATGTACGTCAACAAGGTATGATTTGCTTCAGGCCTAAGAAAAAATTTGTATAATTCCGGTTCCCTAAAAGTTTTTTTGAGCTGTGGCAGTACTGATATCACAAAAATACACGGCGAACAGAGCAATAAATCAAGAGACGGTACGGTACCGAAAAATGACTGCACTTTTTTTCTTGAGTAACGAATCAGAGCTTGCTATCCAACCGAAGTAGGATAGTCCATCTTCACATACAGTACAACATGGCGGTTGAAAAACTTAAGATAAACACATGTAATACTTTTTAAAATAAAATAATTTTCCTGCCAACCATGTAAACTAAAATACACATAGATTTTCTCACGACCCAAGGCTGAGGCACTAAGCAGAAGTAAGATTTCCTTCACCTATAACTCACTTATAATTTGAACACAAAACGCTGAGTCACATTATCCAACACTTACTTGCTTGTGTCGTGCTTTGTCACCGGACTCGTCAACATCGGATGATTCAGATTCTGAACTTTCTCCAGGAAGAGGCGAGGATGGTATAACTAGTATCGAAATTAGATTGATATCGACAATGATAAACATCAGGATCAGTGGAGATTTCTGGGAAACGACAGCCTAAACCTAACTTCAACCTTGACTCTACGCCTAACACAGGGAGGGGTGGGTGGGTAATTGCCTAGAAACCTCCATTGATATAACACCAAACTGATATCTTTAGTGTTTTGATACTGTCAGCGAAAGTAACCTTTTCTTTCCTTATCAATTTTAACTACTACACAGGGACCGCCGAACTATTTCATTGAAATGGGAAAAAAAGTTAGTCTCCGCAGCTGTAGCAACATACTTTGGCACTCTGAGAATAGAAACCACGTATCAAATAACGAAGAATCTAAATTTAACTCTATTCTTAAAAACGTGCTAATATAACCATGCCACAACAAAGATGGCAGAAGAATTAAAAAAGTTTTTGAAGTTTTCGAGTTTGTTTTTAGCTGAGTCGGGTTACATCAAAGAGGATAGATCCTCGTGACGGCTGCTATGGACGCAAAGTCTGTCATAAGTTGAAACATCATCATGTGACAACAGTGTGCACATGAGCAATAGTAACAGTATTACATGCCTGCCAGTGGGCTGACACTGCGTCACGGTACTCACTATCTCAACTGTGATAGCTTCGCCTTGAGAGTGCAGTAAAGGGCACACTAAATGCAACAGTTAAAAACTAATAACCACAATCACAGTCACAATCACAGTCACATGTACAGTTTAAATTACAGTCACAATCACATTCACAATCACAATCACAATCATAGTCACTGTCACAATCACAGTCACATGTACAGTCAAATTTCTACATGTAGTCACAATCACAAAAACAGTGAGTCACAATCACAGTCACAATCACAGTCACATGTACAGTAGAAATTACAGTCACGATCACATTCACAATCACAGTCACAATCACAATCACAATCACAATCACAGTTACATGTAAAGTCAAAATTATACATGTAGTCACAATCACAAAAACATTAAGTCGGTAAGTTAGTAAAGTTCTTCTTCGGTCACAATCACAATCACAGTCACAGTAAGTCACAATCACAGTTACATGTGCGGTCACATTATAGTCGTAATCACAAGAACAGTCAGTCACAATTCCAATCACACTCACAATTACAACAACAGCCAGTCACAGTCCCCGTCAGTCATATTCACATCCCATTCATAGTCAGTTATAGGATTTCAGTCACTCACAGTCATAGTCATAAAGTAACATAATTGCAGACATATAGTCAGTCAGAGCCATAACAATACTAATAATCGATCAATAAACAACAATCAAAGATATTGAAAACGATTTAACAATGTCAACGAGAGGCTACACATTGCCTAGACCTGTAACTCAGCCTTACCGTAAATACATTGAAGCAGAGTCGACTTGGATCTCACTTGTTTAATACAATTTGTACAACATTTGGAAAAGGAAATATGAACCAGCTAACATGAAGTGGAACGGAAATCCAATCATGATTGGGCATACTTGTCCGAGAAAATGGCCGGAAATTATCTGCCAGCAGGTTTATACTTTATTTATATCCTATAACGCTTTTGATTTTTGTTCCGTTTTGAAGTAAAAAGCGGGAGAAAAAGGGGGAAAAATATGTTTACTTCAGGGAGAAAAGAGCAAAAACGTTTGAGACACCTTCACTGGGAATCGAGCCTGGCTCTGCCTGACTCCAGGTCCGATGCACTAGGAACGCTACATAAAGTACATGTACGACATTTGGAACAAGAAAGGAACAAAAATATATATAACTAAGCTGGAACCTTGACTCGGCTGCCTTCCAGGCCCAGTGATTATCCAATGTAATCAGAGGGCCCTGCACGTAGGAAACTAAATGTACGTTTCAGTACATGTACTTATAAACAGAACTAATAATCTGAGTGCCCAATTACCTGAACTAGAGTCGGGGTCACTAATCTGGCTCAGTCTCTTGTCAGAGGGTGGTGGGGGCCTGGGAGGGGCCGGTGCCCTTCTCTTGGGGCTCTTAGAATAGGGTGTCGTAGAAAGCTCTGTCTGTTCAGGAGATGTCAACTGAGACTTGGTTGGTGAAGGCGGTCTCTGCGGTGCAGCAGTCTCAGCACCAGGGCTCTGCACACCTGCCATGACTGCCACTGAAGAAGGTCTTGGTGGCGAGGAAAGATCTTCTTCCATTGGAGAAGGAAGTGGTAAGGAGGGTGCTCGGCGTTTTGGGTAATTATCTTCTGCACAAATTGCTCTGCTTCTTGGCCTTGGGGTGGGAGAGTAACTGTGCTCACCCTCAGTAACTGCAGTTCTCTCACTATTTTGGCCCGTCACACTGACCCCTCTCGGTGCTGCAATTGGAATAGGTGCTGAATACTGCCCAGCAGACAATTTGCGCGGTTTTGGCTCAGGACTGTCTTTAGATTTATGAGCTAGTTTTGGTGAAGGTGTTGCTCTGGGGGCTGGAATTGGTTGTACAACTGACTTTTTTTCTGGCTCGGTAACTGGTTTGCTTTCACACGAAACTTCAGCTTCCAGATTATCTTCCAATTCATCAGACGAACTTAACTTTGGTGGTTTAGGAGGAGGTTTGTCCTCAACTGAAGTATCCTCACGAGCCACGGCAGGTTGCGGTAAGACTGGAACAGAATAAAAATTGTCATCCTCGTCTTCGACAGACTGCTGAAGTGACAGGGAGCTACTGTGTGTTGGTGTTGGGAGCACATACTCATCATCTGCTTCAGAACACTCGCTCTCCCTGTGACTCTCACCAGTCTTATCCTTTGCTAGCGGCACAGCATAAAGGTTATCGTCTTCAACGGGGAAATATGATTGTAAACGACTAGCTTCACTTTCAAAAGTGGGTGGCGGACTCGTAACAACGTACTCACTGTTATCAGAAACTGTCTCAACTACGTCCATCCGTTGAACAGTTACTGTCTGCTGAGACGGAGGAACAGAATATAATAAATCTGTGGGAGTGGGCACTTGATTTCCAGACATCTTCCTGGGAGGTGAAGCAGTTGCTAACTGCGGAATTGAATAGAGATCTTCGTCCACATCCTGGCCGATGACACCAAGGGGAGATGTCTTTACCTCCATCGCAGTCACTGGAACAGAATAATCAGACTCAACACTACTAGAATGTGGCTTGGGAACTGCATATTCAGCTTCTAAATCTAGCGGATCAGTGGTAACTGTAGGCGTATCGTAGTCAACAGAAATGTTGGGATTTGTGACTGAAGAACTAGTAAAAGAAACATTGTAACAAGGTGGTTCGGCTGGCTTCTCCACAGGACTTGATGATAAGGGTACTGCAGATATTTCATCAGAGCCGTCATCTGTCCTCCTCAATCCTGGTTTTAGGACAATCTCTTCATAACCTGAACTCCTGGACGACCGAACTGATTTCTGAGGAATATCCAATGACTGACAGGATGATGGAATTTCATCGTACCCATCCGTCTTTGTTCTTGGCTCAGTGGGTAGAACGTTCTCATACGTATGTTTCTTGTCTCTCTGTTTCTTAGTTCTTGCTGGACGAACCGGGTTTGGGCCATCATTCCAACCTTCCTGTTCATTCTCTTCCTCAAAGTTTTCTTCTTTAGATTCTTCAAGCACACTTGTGTCTCCAGGTTCGAACTGTTCTTGGTTCATCACGTCATCACTATGTTCTGACCCTCCTTCCACAAAGTACGCTGATTCGGTAGCTGTTGTTACAGCCTGAATCTGAGCATAATTTCCTCCACTTTTCTCCAATAAATTCTCCACTTCCGTTTCTTTCTCGTCTTCTTTAATAACTTTTCTCTCTTCGTATGAAGATTCAAAATTTTCCTTCTCTTCTAGTTCAAGTTGCTCCAGTGGTTCATCAGTCGTTCCTTCTAATATTTGTTCCTCGTCTGATATTTGCTTAAAATCAGGGTCATCAGCAGTTTCCGATGACTTCAGCTCACATTCCTCCATACTCAAAAATATCCCTTCTTTGCTCCTATTCTGCTGTTCTTCTCTACATTCAGCTTCTGTACTCTCTGACAAACCGGACTCTTCTTGCTCAAATTCAACAGCATAACCAACAACAGCATCAGTCATAGATTCATCATTAAATTCAACCTGTTCATGCTTTAATATGTTATCTTTGCTTGATTCAACAGTTGTTTCTAATTGTTCTGAAGTATCTGCTACAAAAACATCAGTACTATTATCAAAAACTTGTTCATTTTCAGATTCTTCCTTGATATGCAGATGTTCCTCATTAACGATGTCGCTACTCATACCTACACACGCCTGTGTTTCCACTTCAACTGACTGTAGAGACTGAGGGTCGTTTTCTTCATCTTGTGCTGTTTCCTCTTGCTTTGTCTTCTCTGGTTGTTCTGAATCATTTATAGCTGCTGCAGTACAAACATCCTGAGAGCTAGGCGGTGGATGAACAGACAATCTAACAAAAACTTCACTACTTTTCTCAACACCTTCCGAAGATTGTACATGTTGAGATAGTGAATTGCTTTCGTCCTGTTGTGCGGTTTGCTCCAGCTCGTCCTTCACTGGTTGTACGGAATCATTCTTGGCTGGTGTGGTTACAGCATCCCAAGAACAAGACAGTGCATGTTGAGATAGCGAATCGCTTTCGTTTTGTTGTGCGGTTTCCTCTAGCTCGTCCTTCTCTGGTTGTACTGACTCATTATTGGCTGGTGCCGTAACAGCATCCCAAGAACCAGGCGCTGGGTGAACAGGCAATCTCGCACGTTCTTCACCACTTTTCTCAATATTTACAGTCGACTGTACCTGTTGAGCTAGAGAGTCACTTTCGTTTTCTTGTGCTACTTCCTCTTGCTCTGACTTCACTGGTTCTTCCGGTTCACCTTTCATTGCTCCAGCAACAACATCTTGAGAGTGACGCGACAATCTAGCAACTTCTTCGTCACTTTTCATTGACTGTACATGTAAAGATGGATGACCGCTTTCATCTTCTTGTGTTGTTTCCTCTTGCTCTGTCTTCTCTGATTCTTCTGAATCATCTTTGACTGCTCCCGTAACAACATCCCGAGAACCAGGCACCGAAAGATCTGACAATCTCTCGAGATCTTCACAGCGCGTTTCAAAATCTTTCTCACTAACCGGAATTTCATTCGTGATCAAATCACGTTGCTCTTCCGCGCCTTTTTGCTCTTGTCCCATTTCAATTTTATCTTTAGTCCTGGTCATTTCATCAGTCTCCTTTTCAAAATCTTGTCTTGCTGATTCTTCATCTTGAAATTGCTCAGCATTGTTCACATGCACTGTGTCTCCCATTTCCACTTGCTCGCTTTGACAAACAACAGCGGTCAACATAACATCCCCTGAGTCGAGAGTAGGACTAGGTTCAATTGATTCATTCCCAATTAATTCGCCATTGCACTCTCTCTGTTGTTCTTCTTGAACAGAATTTGAGTTCTGTGAGTCTTCTTGTTTTGAGACTATTTTTTCCTCTACATTCTCAACGGCAGATCGTTGATTAGTCCCACCATTAGCTTCAGCATTACTGGGTAACGCTTTGCCATTCACTGGCTCAACTAAAGAAACGTCCATTTGTCTATTCGCATCATTACCTGTACTTTCCACATTTTCTTGCCTTTCCCATTCTGCGATCTTCTCACTCAAAGCCACAGAACCAGCTGCTAAGCCCACAGCCTTTCCACATAATGTTTGTTCGCTTGGTTGGTCTCCCAAAGTTTCCCAATTCTGCAGTGAAGCACTGTCCTCTGCAGTGATTGCGATTTTTTCTGTTTCAGCATCAGCTGCTGGTATTTCTTTCGTTGCTAATCCAACTCCATTAGTTCTAGTTTCTGAATTTTTCAAGTCTTGATTCTTCCGAACTGATCCTTGATCTAAAACACTCCTTATGGGTTTTGGCGGTGGCACCTTAACCTTTGCTGGGGCAGCCTTTGGTCTTGGTGGTGGTAAGGTCTTACTCTGACCTGGAATACTAACAGGTCGTGGAGGAGGTGTTTTCTTTGGAAGTGTTTTTGGTTTAGGGGGCAAAGACGGCTTCGGAGGCAATGATGGCTTAGGTTTATCCGTCCCTCGAGAAAGTGAACGAGGCTTATAAAAGTCGTGTTTTACATTATGTTTATCAAAATCACTTAAAGATCTAGACTTGTCCAATGCTTGCTTCAAGTCTGGAGAACTTTGCTTCTTCACAATTCCTGGTCTAACAGCTGGAATTGGTGGTCTTCTTGGTATTGTACGTAGTGATGATTCCTTTCGGACAACATTAGGGCTATTGCCTACTGAGTCTGTTGTTCCATTGCTAGTGGTGCCCCTTTTTTTCTTCCTGGGAGGTGGGATAGGTGCTGGCAGCTTTGACCTGCAACGGAGTAAAATAATTTGTATACCATAAATCATAAAACATATGGTTACTATTAATTATTACACAAAATTACTGACCCTTAGTGAAATATGGGGTTTTCAACTGCCCTTTTTCACTGCAACCTAACAATCTGTTTACCTTTTACAGATTCTCTACTACAAGTTTGGAACTTGAATAAAGTGATGTTGTTTACTTAAGTCTTTATGAAATATATATCTGCAACAGGATGAGTGATAATACACCTTTAAAATACGTACCGCAAATGCCGCTGAATAGCTGGATTGAAGTAGGGTAAAACAAATGTAATCAAACCACATTTGACGCTTACAAAACGCTGTAATAGGCGTTTTTCAAATGAAATTAACAACTTAATTGTTTGTATGGTCAAATACGCCAAGCAAAGTCCAAATGAAATAAATTCCATTTGAGAGAAAGATGTTTTTGTTTGTGTTGTTGTACAGTCTGTCACGTCATACTGAAGTAGGTCAACTCCCCACTAGATCCTAGTATTGTACGTTAGTTGTCAGGGGTTAACCATTAATCAAGGGTATATTATCCAACCCCTATGTGTGACTGAATATCAAGTTCCCTCCGAGGTGAGAGTATGGATATTACAGATGGAACTACACTTTCTACTAAATGTTATATTTAGTTTCACGAATACACATACATGTAACAAAATAGCACATTAAAAAATCCTACTCTCTGACCACTGATCAAAAAAAGCCAATACCTGCCTTGAGTATGAACTGAAGTACATGTATTCAAATATCCTGTTTAATGGTACAGTTGTATACCTCAACACTTCCCTGGTTACAATAAATTGTACCAACAAGCTATTTTGAACAAACCCAGTAACTATTTTAAGCATCTTATTTCCAAACAAAGGCAAGACAATTTAAACAACTTACTGAGCTGGAACTGAGGCCTGTTTCACATAAGACCCACCACTGGCTCCTAAAGGAAAAATAAATCAATCGAAATATTAAAACTAGAAAGAGACTGTCTTGCAATCACATTGCCACAAATACAGTATACAGTAAGCAGGGACATAAAGATTGTACTTGCAGCCAATTCTCCTGTTTTGGTTGGATGTCTACTGGGTTTTTTCCCCTAGTCTCCCAACAAAGACTCAAGAAAGAATTCTGATGGGGATATTACCACCGTTTCTTATTTGCTTAACAACCCCTTAAATAATCTGAAGTTTTTTTGCACAGCTGTTAAATCAAGTCTTCTTTCAGTCTTGAAACAGAGCTGCACATATATACAAGTACATTCAGGAAGTTAGGGTGGTGCAGATTGACCACAAAATCTATATACTGTTTCCAGTAACTGTAGATCTGTGATAAATTTGTGATTGGTTTGGTAAAATTGTCTTCAGACATGCAAGTCAATTGCATGTTTACAATTAATCTGTTGTAGTTGATCAATGGCCAACCAAAAGAAAACTTCACTAAATCTCAAGAGTCAAGAAGCAATGAAAACAGTCAGTGACCAGTGTACACAATGTCTTGTAAGTGAAGCACACCTACTGTTTGACATGGGCTTCAATACCAAATAGAAACAGCAGTAAAACAGATGTGCACTGTCAGATGTCTTCTTTTTAGTACCAATACTTCCTCGTGCTTCTAAAAATTTATTTATTTAAAGATATTGCATAAATAGCTAACTATAAATATCAAGTTGACCAGTTTCCTTAATTCTGTGCATTCTTACAAACCATAGTGTCAGTTATATGAATGACAACCATTTGAATGACCAAATTATAAAAACCTGGTATTTCAAGAACAGTGTATCCAGTCATGCATCCCTTCCTTAGAACTCTCTCCCCATACCATGGAAAATAGGTATAGTATGGGGACATTTGTTTTTGAAACTACTTTTGTTTAACACCTAAAATACTTCACATCGGCTTGTATTTTATATAACATTTTATATATGAAAAACTCTTACTAACATTCTTGATGTAGATAAATCAAACAATTAGTTTATACTAACAAAAATTATAATAATGACAGAAGCTATAATTCATAATAATAATAATAATAATAATAATAATAAGTAGTAGTAGTACATGTATATTTATTTAATATTTTGAATGAAAATTTTTGCAGGTGCATTACACAGGCACTGCACACATCCACACTGATGAACTAGTTCCTTTATGGAATATAAATTTTGATTTACACTTCCATACTGCTAATAGTGGTCAAGATATTGGTACAGCTTGAGGCAGTTATAATGTAAGTATAACGTCAATTTTATATTGGATGAAAACTTGTTTTCCAGAGCCCATTATTTTTATCGATATACTAAAAATCATCTGTGGCTTACATGTATTTTTCATGGGAAAACTGAAATCTCTTGTTCTTTCTTTCACTCTTTCATTTTAGTTGTCTCCTCAATTAGCTGTACAGCTAAATACTTGACATGTTAACAAAGTTTATTATTATTATTATTATTATTATTATTATTATTATTATTATTATTATTATTATTATTATTATTATTATTA
>JAOEHT020273043.1:0-10463 GCA_025448195.2 Parazoanthus atlanticus
GTAATGATAATGATAACGACAATGATAACGATAACGATAACGATAATGATAACGACAACGATAACGACAATGATAACGATAACGATAACGACAATGATAACGATAACGATAATGATAACGATAACGATAATGATAACGATAACGATAACGATAACGACAATGATAACGATAATGATAATGATAACGATAACGATAACGATAACGATAACGATAACGATAATGATAACGATAACCATAATGAAAATGATATTTATGGAAATAATGATAACGATAATAACTATATTTCAGTGTCTACATTCACTAGTAGTTACACAAGGCTAACTGGGGACACTAAATATACTATAAATACAATATATACTAATATATACTAATATATAGGCTGCCCATTTATAAATACTGTTTCAGGAATATAATCTTTTGAAATGCCTTCGCGAAATTATCCTCAATATAACACTGCGGCTCTAACTAAGTTAGTTTGTTATATTGATGCTAGCAGAACAAACTGTGGAAGTTTAACGTACCTTTTGCAGGTAACTGTGTGGCCGGAATAATCCAGAAAACTTTTCAAAACAAAAGCTAATCTACAATTTTGTAAATGAGCCACCTGAACTAGTAGTATCTGGCGATTTTGGATAGACCAAATAAACACATTATGCAAAAGTTAGAAGAAGACAAATTGTAACCTCACCCCATCACATATTTGGTTCAGTCCGGTGTCTACTAAGTAATATATATGTGATCAGCCTCCCCTAAAATATAGTTACGTCAAGCCTTCCCCCTACACTTGCCAGTAATAACTGATTTGTATCTGTGCCTAATTCATATCTATTTGAACCTAAACTTTGACTGTCTACTTGAAAACATTCAAACAGATAATTATGTCGTATTTTTCTCTTAAATTACTATAATTTGTTATATTGACATGATTGTTTTACTGAAAATAACATTATTCTTAAAATCCATACGAAAGTACATCGACAGTGAGAATATCACACTCTAAGACTGCCCTATAACTAAATTAAAGAATTGTCAAAAGCTTTCTGAAAACTTATTCGATAACTTCCGAAGGTTTCCGAAGATTTGCCGAAACAGATTTTCAAAAAAGATTAAGATTTTCCGAAGTTTTTCCAAAACAAGATTTTTCGAAGAATTTCCGAAGATCTGTCGAAACAGATTTTCAAAAATTGTCAAAAGCTTTCTGAATTTTTTTTTTTTGCCAATTTCCGAAGGTTTCCAAAAACATTTTCCGAAGATTTCCGGAGATTTTCCGAAAGTTTGTGTTTTTGTCTGTGTAACAAAAAGAAAACTTCACGGCGGCTCGAAGGTATGAGTTTTATTTTCTCTTGTAAAAAAAAAATTACTCACTCGTTGTCCTTGTTTATAAATATATTTTTACTATTCCAAAATATAACTATCTTATCCATGTATTTATATTCGTTCGTAGAAGTAACCTGTCAAGCCATTGTTGATTTGGCCTTTATTGTGGATTCATCCGGGAGCATCAGCCGGAGGAACTGGGCACTAATGAAAGAATTTCTGAAGGAAGTGGCAGATGAATTCGATATTTCATCGTCTGGTACACACGTGGCCGCCGTTGCTTACAGCACAAATGCTAAGGTTGTGTTCAAGTTCAACACGTTACAAGGATCTCGGTTAAATGCTGACGAAGTGAAGAAATTGCTTGACAACATCCCACATCAACGAGGGCTGACTTACATTGACAAAGCCCTACTGTTGGCGGATGGGCAAGTTTTTAATGTTAGAGATGGAATGAGAAGAGACGTAACTAAGGTACATTCTTTTTAATGTTTTTTATTTGTAGTTATATTTAGGGTAACTATAGTAATAATAATAATAATAATAAAAACGTTAAATTTTAAATATTCTTTATTATATAATGCAGCACAGTTCACAATGAAACATAATATAATTAACAACATATACAATCTTTTAATTGTATAAATAAGTTAAATTTAGTTGAATACAATTTTAGGGAAAAAACGAGTTTTTAAACACAGTTTTAAAACCAAGAGATTGAAGAAAACATTTCTTGTTTCTAACAGCCTAAACGCCTTCTTTTAATTCTGTTATTTTTAGATCTTTACATCAAACTTATCTTCGTTTTTAACCTCAAACGTTTAAACTTGTTATGCTTGTAAACTACGCGTAATTCAGCCTTTGGCTGCAAGGTATGTGAAGAAAGTTATTATTTTTATTATTATTATTATCAAATTAGATAATTAAATTCATTAACCAATTTATATATAAATTAAATAAGCACCAAATTACAAAAGTGTGCTTAAGAACGTTCAGTATTATCTCGCAGTAAAACGTACACGTGTCCAAGCCCATGGTCATGGTCACGGTCACGTAGCTTCTTTGCCTCTACCCTAGGTGAAGATCTTGTAAGTAATGATTCGCGTTTGTCGTAATCTTACTCCATAAACAGTTCTAATATCTGAATTTGCAATATCAGGAGTATCCCAGGCATATTCCAGGACCCAATTCAAGATATCTCAACCTCGATGCTACCGTTTTCCCCTTCAAATCTTGGGATGGAGGTCAATGATATCTAGGTGTATTATTAGCATGTCTTACCTAGCTCTCTTGGCGGCACAATAGTCGAGTGGTTAAAGTGGTTAACCGATTTTTATGACTCGTCACCTACGTTAAAGTGGTTGACATTTTTATGACTCGTCACCTGTGTTAAAGTGGTTGACATTTTATTACTCGTCAGCTGTATTAAAGTGGTTGACATTTTATGACTCGTTACCTGTGTTAAAGTGGTTCACATTTTTATGACTCGTCACCTCTTGTTTTGCGAGCGGTTTCTTCCAGGCTCGATCGATCGATCGACAAACCGCGCGGTCTGGCTTTTGTGGATCTGGGTACGAAGGTCGTCCGCGCAGTTTGGCTTTTTTTAGGTCTGAGTACGAGAATAGTTCGGTCTCAGTCAGATGGGGTTCCCAACGAACTACGAACTATTCTCGTACCCAGACCTAAAAAACCCAGACTGCGCGGACGACCTTCGTACCCAGACCCACAAAAACCAGACCGCGCGGCTTGTCGACCGCTTGCAAAACAAGAGCAGAACACAAGGTAAATTTATAGTTTTAACAATTTATTGGACACATGCGCAATGTAGGAGCTCCCTGTGACTCATAACCCTAAAGTGTTGAGTTCAAATCCCAACCCGACCTCTTTGTTGTGTCCTTGAGCAAGAAACTTTACCTGACATGCTTTAGACGACTCTCAGATAATGAGTAACAGCTTCTGGTGGGTGCTAGCTTGCTATCGTTAACAACTGTCGTTCATGGAAAGTCATGTACTTGTATCTGTTTAACTTAATAGATAGCGGAGATGAGCAACGGCTCTATGAGTCACATAAGCTGGGAAAATAGTCTAGTTTCCAAGCTCTAGGGAACTTTTCATATGATAAACAAATTTATTAGTTTTTCATATTATTGTTATTTTTGTTTTCATTCTCATCCTCATCTTCTTCCTTATTCTCATCCTCATCTTCCTCCTTATTCTCATCCTCATCCTATCATTATTCTCATCTTCATCATAATCACTCTCATCTTCTTCCTCATCCACATCTTCTTCCTTATTCTCATCCTCATCTTCCTCCTTGTTCTCATCCTCATCCTATCATCAATCTCATCTTCATTATAATCACTTTCATACTCGTCCCCATTATAATTTTCTTCCTTATTCTCATCCTCCTCCTGTCATCATTCTCATCCTCATTTTCGTTCTCTTTCTCACTGTCATTGGGACCTTAAGCAACTAGGACGGGAACGTCAACGAGAACGTTACAAAACAATATACTTAATTACAGAATACATGATTTCAAGTGGGAATGCAACCAGATGGCCACCTTTCCACCGTCTTCTTCTTAATTTTGTGGTTATCTAGAGAGCGTGAACAACAAAGTATGAATCATATCAATCTTCGTGCGGCTTCAAAATTGAAGTTTCTAAATTTTCATGTTCACACACCTTCACGCAAAATTAAAAGTAACAAATGAATTATAGAAACCAAAAAAAGGGAAAACGGGAAGTTTTAAAAAAATCTAGCAGCCGTCTTCGTTGACGTTCCCAACCTAGTTGTCTAAGGTCCCTATTGTCAGTTTTGATCCTCATCCTCATTCTCATTTTCATTCTTATTGTCACTCCCATCCTCATCTTTACTCTCATTTTCATTCTCATCTTTATTTTTATCCTCATTCTCATCTTCACTTTCATCTTATCTTAATCCTCATCCTCATCCTCATCTTTATCTTCATTCTCATCCTCATTCTCATTCTGACTCTTATTCTTACCCTTATCCTCTTTCGTCTTATTTCAGGTAGCGCTTGTCATTACCGATGGCCAACAAACCACGACAAAAAGATACACTCCTCTAGACGAAGCGTCCCGCGGATTGAAGGAAAAAGGCGTCATCGTGTACGCCCTGGGAGTGAGCAAGGGCGCGTCTCTTGAAGATCTGAACAAAATCGCTTCCAGTCGCGACACAGTCGTTATTGCCCAAACATTCAAGGCGCTTGGAAGCGTTGCCGCCACGATTCGAAAACGTTTATGTGCAAGTAAGACAACTTGATGTACATGTAAACATTACTGTGTGATCGGCCTCTACGCGCTAGGAACGCCCTGCTGAATTGATCATATGTCAACATCCCAGAAAAAGATCTTAAAATTGTCTCCATTTTAAAATTAAATTTTTGTTTTTGAAATAGTTCTAAGTACATTGAAAACTTGTCATCTCTGTAAATGGGCTCGCAAGCAAACCTATTGTTGAATATAACTATCAGAATTTGTCAGTTTTTGTCTTATTTTAAGGAATTAGTTTCGTCAGTGAAACGAGCAAACATCATCGCTTGTTACTAATCGCGTGACGCTTTTTGGGATGATGTTTTTTGAGCAGGCAAGACTCTCCAAGCTGATTGGCCAATTCTTAACACGTGGCAAACGTCCTATCGCCAGTTATGTTGTGCATCATCTCTTTCACATATACAGCTTATATAAGACATTCAACAACTGTATTCTAAAACGAGTAGTCTATACATCGCAAGAATTAGTACGTGTTTTTTGCAGTCTGGGCCGGGTTGTAAGAAAATTTACAGGAACCTCAAATGTGAAATGAAGTAGCTTACATTTATTTAATATTTTTAGCATTGTATTGTATTGTATTGTGTTGTGTTGTGTTGTGTTGTGTTGAGTTGTGTTGTGTTGTGTTGTGTTGTGTTGTATTGTATTGTGTTGTATTGTAATGTGTTGTATTGCGTTGTGTTATGTGTTATGTGTTGTGTTGTGTTGTGTTGTGTTGTGTTGTGTGGTGTTGTGTTGTGTCGTGTCGTGTTGTATTGTATTATATTGTATTGTAATGCATTGTGTTGTATGACATTATTTTGTGTTGCGCATGCATTGCTTTGCATTGTAAACCAAATGTGTTTCTTTAAGTTGTCGTGTGAGCATGAAAGTAAATGCTGCAAATGTTTTCCCTAACTAGAACATAATTTATCTTGTTTCTGCTCCACTCTTCCTGTATTGAGATAACTTTAGCATCAAATTTATATCCATCTCTCTTCCTGTAGCTGCGCTTGCTACAAGTCCTCCTCCAACCACAGGTAGGTTGTTATAAACTCAAGCCGTATTATTATTATTCATATTCATATTATTATTATTACTATTATCATTACTGTTATCAGTTTATTATTGTTTTTATGATATATTGTTTAATTTTTGACTGTCATTATTACGATCGCAGACATCATTTCGCAGTGGTTAGTTCGTTGTCTGCAGCAAGTTCATGCAACTTAACAATTATTGGACGAGGTTGAGCAAAATTTCATGATTTGTCACCGGCGAGCAATCCGCGATTATTGCCGGTGCTGAAGGCAGAGGCAAATAATTGATCTGCGAGACACTGATAAAAGTGTGATATTTTGGATAACCGAGTTCAATAATTATGTTATCATTCACCTCTTGTTTTCACTGATTTTGTTCTTTTAAGTAAATTACCATGTTTTTCTTTTTGGAAAACTCTGGAAGACAAGTCTCCTCCATCGCCCCGTTTAAACGTTACGGACGTTTTATTCGTTGATCGGTAAATTCATTGACTGCTCATGAACATAAGAACATTTACAACCAAATACGGTGCATGAGCAAACCATTATTCGCAGAAGTTATTTGCAGGTGACGTAATGGTCACTCAACCAATCAGAGAAAACTTTGGAATTGAGTGACAAAAAGGATTGTAGGATAGTATAATAGTTATTCCAATGACGAAAGGTTAAAGTAATTTATCATCAAATTGGTCATTTTAATAGTCGCAAAGTTAATGCCATAGGTTTGAATGTGATAACCATGTAGGAGTATAATGATCATGCTCACAGTTTTACTATCTGTATCAATTTCGTCACTTCGTCCGTCAACTGATGACTTACGTCATCATACCATGACATCGTGCCATGGTCATGTCATATTTTAGATATCATGAATGCATGATTGCCAACCATTTCTCTCAACAGGCCACCAATTATGCTGCTGTAGTTAGGTCAATCCCGGTCATAAAGTCCCCCTTTACTAAAGCCAACTTAGGGCAACTAGAAAACTTTTAAATTATAGATTAATGTACATTTATGTGCTTTATCACTGTTTTAATGGCTACGTGACCTTTAAGGTGTTTTTGTTGCTTGAAGTTTGTTTGGGCTGCCGCCGATCAACCACGACATATTAACAGACTGCGTTCTGAAGAAAAACAGATAACTGCATTAAACGCGTTCTCAGAGACACAGTCGAGCGACAGAATAACAGCGTAACACTTTTATGTTACTGTGAAAACGGGTTTACATAAGCGTAAGCTCGACGGAAGCGGAGACGGAAGGAACGGAAGATCTAGAGTTTCCTTTTTCTTCCACTTTCCGTTTTTTCTTCCGTTGAGCTTCCGTCGCTTTTGCGCCGTGAAAACAGAAAACAACAGACGGAAGAAGGAAAAGTGCTTGATCCTTGCGTTTCCTCTTCCGTCGTTGCTACGCTTGCGTCAAGCCCTTTTTCACGGCGACATAATTGGCATAAGAGCTTTTCCGCTTGCGCTTCCGTTCCTTACGTTGCTCGTGAAAACCAGGCTTTAAAAACCTGCTGGCCTTAATTTTTTGATTTATCATGCCACTGTCATTTGTCACTGATGTATGAAATATATACGCCTCCGGGAAATAGATAAAAAAATCACGTAGTTTCAGCCTCCCTGGGCCACATATCTTGTGGTTTGTTTCGACAGACGTTGGGTCAGCGTTGCTGTAGAGCATGGCTTGCAAAAGGTCAGAAACACTGCAAGGCGGAACAATTTTTCAAGCTCTTCTTGTTTCTTTCAATTTCCGTTGTAGTAGACTGCAAAGCATTTTCAGAAAACTTCAGGTGTTGAACGCAAAAAGTAACAGTGTCTTGAAAAAGTGTATTCATTTCCATTGCAAGATATATTTTATTAAAACCAGCTTTTATTCACTCTTTTGGACTCTTGGTTCCTTCGATCAAAAGTTTTACACGACTAGTTATAAATTGCGGGAAGACAAAGACAGAGTTTCAATGTAATTACAAAGTCGTGCACTCAGTGTTTCAATTCGCCAAATATTCTGTTCCTTCTTTACATCTAGCTACCAGTTTTCGGTCACGCCCGCTCCACGAGGCTTATGTGCTCGGTATCAGCAAGTGCAGTTTTTAATTAATGCATGAGCTCACAAACACCGCTCCAGTGGCGGCAGTAGCTACCTCAACTGGCAGGCGGTTCCATTGACGGATTGTTCTTGGTAAAAAGTTGTTCTGTAAGTATGACTTTTCCTCGGAAGGAAGAAGGAGTAAAAAGTGACGCAGGTCACTAAACTCCCAAAATTCTTTGAATTTGAACCGTTATATTGCTGCACAGAAACAATTTCGCTTTCATGAATGAAAATCGGAGCCGCGCGCGATAAATTTTAATTATGCATAATTCGAAACTGGTTTGTGTTGACAGCTAGTGTTTTGGTAGATACCGCATGCCAGTTTGCTCGCCTATGCATGTAGAGAAAAATATAACGTTGGGCCCAGAACCCGTTTCTTCACCCCTGTCTCCAACCGTCGAAATGCGTACGCATGTTGCGGCTCTGCTTAAAATAAGATTTGATTTGACGGCAACCCAAAACAAACTTCGGAGCGACAAAAACTGAACTTAAAAGGGTCACGTATTAATAAAAACATTGATTTGGGACTTGAGGGAAAAAAACAGAAGAAACAAACTACTGGCAGCTCTTGGCAGTCTTGAAACACTGAAAGTGACACTAAAGGAATTGTAACTTCTATCAGACTGTTGTAGTTAAAACTTGTTTTGTCGGTGTAAGCCGCTCTATTGTTTGTTCGTCGGCTTTTTAACCTGCTAACTTTAGTTCTTATTCTTTCTTAGTGACAGAAGATCCATATCCAGGTAAGAGATTATGTTATTTCAGTAAACCTAATCGCAATTTTGTTTGTCGTATGGGTATATGTACGTGTGTGTGTGTGTGTGTGTGTGTGTGCGTGCGTGCGTGTGTGTGTGTGTGTGTGTATGTGTGTGTGTATGTGTATGTGTATGTGTATGTGTATGTGTATGTGTATGTGTATGTGTATGTGTATGTGTATGTGTATGTGTGTGTATGTGTATGTGTATGTGTATGAGTATGTGTATGTGTACATGTGTGTGTATGAGTATGTGTATGTGTACATGTATGTGTATGAGTATGTGTACGTGTACGTGTATACATGTGTATGTGCATGTATATATAGATGTGTATGTATATAGATGTGTATGTGTATGTGTATATGTATATGTATATGTACGTGTAAATGTGTGTATGTGTATGTGCATCTGCATGTGTATGTGTATGTGCACCCTCGAGAGGACACTCCAGCAATGTCGTGTAAAATCGGCGGACTGTCACCCTAGTGGTGGGTGTTCTCAACCGCTTAAGGAGAGCTTACAGTGGCAATTGTTTGGATCTTGCTTAAATGAGATTTGGTTGGTTATTAGTAAGATTAGATGAGACGAAAGCGAGCAAGTGCCACTCCATGGGTAGCATACGATCTGGCAGTCGTCAATTAATTACCTTAATTTCTAACTTAATTTCTAACTTGACTAAATCCCATAAACTACTACAACTTTTTCAATTGTCCTTCTTCCCCACTTCTCATTTTTTCCTTCCGATTAACACCAAAAATATCAAAATATATGAAACTATTATTAATTGGGGCTGTGTCTTTTTGATTCAAAAAGAAATGTTCGACACACAACTAACTCCATGGTGTGACACCATCGTCTTTTGAGACTTTCGGACACCGATAATGTTGTGCAATTGCATGTGTATGTGCGTTTTCGCGTTTGTGTTTGTGTTTGTGTTTGTGTTTGTGTTTGTGTTTGTGTTTGTGTTCGTGTCCGTGATCGTGTCCGTGTTTGTGGTATGTGAATGTGTATTGTATATGTGCACATATGTATGTATATAAATGTGTATATGTTTGTATGCATGTGTGTGTGTGTCTGTATATTTGTAAGCATGTATGTTTATGTGTATGTGTAGGAACATAAGTATCTACACATATAGGTAGAAGTATTTGACTACGTATGTGCGTGTGTGTGTTTGTGGAGTTTCCTTTCTCACATCTTATCTAACACCAATTCATCATGTTTTCCCTATGCTTTCTGAATTGTCACTACCGTATCTTGCAAACCTAGGCTGCAAAGACAACATCACTGGTTGTGAATGCTTTGTTGCGGCCGGTGAGTGCAATACCAATCCTGAGCTCCCAGTCGTATGCGCAAGGAGTTGCAACGCTTGCGGTAAGTGCACGATCAAGTTTTCCGTGTAACCCAATAATAACATTACTCTCGTTCTTCTTCTACCCCCTTCCTGCCACTTAGAGAAAGCAGTAAACTTTAAATTTTACTAAATATAATTTGAAAAGAGTCTCTTTAGCTTCTGATATAGACACCACTTTGTCATCCATCAGCCAATTATATCGCACGTTATATATACTCAATTTTATAACATACAATTACGCCTTGATATTTTTTATCAGCCATTCATGTCCATTTTAACTGTATTAGTAAAGTATTGACAAAAAATAATATTATTATAACTCCTGTTAGTCCAGGGCTTCTGTTAATACCATATCATATTTGTAAAACTGAAGGAAGTATCCTGAAAAACAAAGTTTTATTATTTGCTCACGGTTCAACGGTTTTAATTTTTCCACAAATTATGCTTACAGTATAAAGTAATTGATAGATTGGAGGGTGCAGGATTTACAACCCAAGGGGTTAGTCAGGCAATTTGTATAGGGTAAGAAAGGCGGTAACTTAAAGCAGATTCAGAATATATTGGCAATTTACTGTCCTTTTTCAAGGTCCTAAGATATGGAATGCTCTCCCTCCCTCATTAACTTTTTCGACTAGCCTTT
>JAOEHT020273139.1:0-10462 GCA_025448195.2 Parazoanthus atlanticus
GATGAGGGATGTGGGCGCGTTAGGCCTAGTTCACACTAGAACACCGACAGGCGCGGATGAAATGCACGAAAAGCAAGTGTGAATCGAGTTGGTGGCGCAGGCGCAAGAAGAAGGAAAATTTCCATTTTCCCCTTCTTCTTGCGCACGCATTGCTCTAGTATGACACTGTCCTTGCGTCTGTGCTTGCGTCAATTGCGTGTTCTGTTGCGTCTCTAGCTCTATACTCTTGCCGTAGTAATTAAGCGCGCCGCGACTTGCTTGGCCGTTCCGCTAAATATTGGTGAAAATGTGCTTTCACAAAAATAAAAACATTATCCCCTTTCTTAAATCGATATTAATTAATTTAGAGAGGAAGCCCTACTCACCCTAGCCTCCACGCAGACTATTATTCTCCTTCGCCGCGAAATAACAGTCTGCGCGCGGGGAGGTTGACACTCACCCATGAAGACCAAATGTGAATTTCATGGAGGTCACCCCTCCATAAAGCAAAAGTATTAAAAGGGAAAAAACTCTGAAATCATTATCAGTTTGAAAAAAGACCAAAAAAAGTAGTCTCAGTCTGAGTTTGTCTAAATGAAGAGCTCAACCAGTACAACCGAACTTTATAAATCTATTCCTGCGGTTTATCAATTAAGTTAGTAATTTTTTTTGCTTTTTGGTTCCGAAGAACATCAACAGCTCTATTGAAAGAAAGGATCGAAAGTGACAAACTGAAATTAGTGAATAATAAATTAGACTTCTGCTTGGAAACTATCAAATTACTAGAAAAGGAGCACGCCGAAATCTTTTTTTTTTTTTGGTTTTATAGCTCCATATGTTTTAGGAATTTATTTCTGCGACACAAGTGGAGCCATTTAAAAGCTCATAAAAGTTGATAGCTAGCGACGGTATTTCGCCGCAACTGAAAGATCCAGTATAAATGATAAATTTGCAAAAGCTGAAGGACAAAGCACAACAGGGTCCGTTGCCATGACGATGTCAATCTCTTGTCAAGGAACCTAATTACTATTATGGTCTGGCTGGTCCCATGGGACTGCAATATGATGCTCCACACTCGTCAGTAGAACTAAAGATCACTGGACTGAGCAATTTGTTGTTGAAGGGAGACTTTGTTGCTTGTGTTTATATCCTTCGCTGTGCATGAGCCGTGGTTCGTGGCTCAAAAATGGAGCTAGAATCGGAGACAGGCCGCAGATTGGTGTGTACTTCTAGAATAGATTTTTGATAGTTATTTAGCTTCGCCTCGCCGGTAGTGTAGCGTGTTCGATCTCGCACGAGCTTGCCTCCTTTGCAAGGTCGGTGCAGGCTTCGTACTAACCAATTTCCTGCTTAATTTTTTCCTTTTTGGTTGTGTTACTTCAGAGATGTCAGCAGCGGAGAAATTATGTGGATGATGGAGATGATGTTGTCGAAGGCAAACGCACCTTTAGTGTTCAGGAAAAGCTAGAAAGCCCAAAATTTGAGACAGCAAAATTTGTGAAGTCAATGCATGGATCTGGTGCGTTCTGTATTTGTTTCGTTTGTTAAATAAAACTTCCAGCATATTGACACTTGTGCTGACCAAGTTGTTTTACATTAATTGTAGAATTCAACCTAAAGTACGTGCAGGAAAATGGCTTTACTTTCCCGATAATTTTTAAGTCCACCGAAGGACTCGGTCTGCGGTACGTATGAAACACTGAACGCCGAGTTTTACTTTCATTGATCAACTGAATCGTTTTAGTTCAATAGTTGTGCTTATACTATTGTTGTGTGAATATGATTTTGTGTGTATCCACTGCACTTGAAAGTTCAGCTAAAACTTATCACGACTTCTTTCCTGTAAACTTAGGATGCCCTCCAAGGATTTTACAGTGAACGATGTGAAAAATTTTGTAGGTAAGCTATGAGAAGGTTTCGTGTATTATTGGTTCTGCGGCTTGCCTCAGCTCGTATCAAATTTGGCTCGACTTTCTCACAGTAAATCCAAGCAAAGTGGCATTGCACAAACTCGGAGATAATTTGTACTCGCATTTATGTGTATATCAACTTTAGGAGCTCGCCGAATTGTGGATGTTTTTGAGGTTAACACACAACAAGCTTCAGAAATGAGTATGCAACAATGGGTGAAATACTTCACTGCCGAGGAGAGAACAGAGATTCTGAATGTGATAAGCCTCGAATTCAGCCATACAAGACTGGAAGAACTCGTGGAAGGTCCTGATGTGGTGAGCCATTTACCACTAGTTAACCTAATACCTTCTATTGTAGATTTTAAATTGAGTCGTTGTTGGTTTCTCTTGATAATACCACGAACATTTCAGATCGATTTCCGACCAACATGCTGATTTCCCATGTGCTGTCGTTTTCATTATATTTTAATATTCTTGTACAGTGTTACATCCACGCAGAGTTAAGACCGACTCCATCATGTATTATAAGTCTAGAAAATATGGAAGTCACTCCAATAGACATATATTTTGAAAAATAAACTTATTTTTCTTCAGAAAACGTGGTTAATTTTTCTGTGTTGGGTCTACAAACGCGGTAGCGCCCGTGCCTTTGTCATTCACCTATCGTGTAATTTCATGTTTTAAAATATGGCTCAACTATCGTACGTAATAACTCGGTCAATTTTGCTTTTAGATTATAAAAAGTAATTGTTTGAGTAATTTTCACCCTATTTCTCGTGTAAAAAGTTATTTTTGCGTTTGTACTGCCGCGAAAGAGGGTACTACCCCTTCAATTTGCGTTCGGTACACCCCTCCGTTTTTTGACTTCTGGAAAAAGGTACGTGAATTTATGGCACCCCTAACGAACTTTGAATATTTGAGAAGAAACTATCTGGTTTCTTAAAAGTTTTTAAGTTTCCATTTTGTTAAAATTGCATGAAAATGAAATAAAAATGCAGTCTGTTAAGTAGTTGTAACACTGACGGCAATAATTTCGGCAATTTGAAAGACCCTGTGCCTTTTCCTTCACTTCAGTTTTTGGGTTGAATAAGTGGTGGCCGTTTCCTCTCCTTAGATACCAGTTATTTTGGTTTTACTTTGTTTTGGGGGTATCTTTACATTTACTTTATTTTGCAAAGTTAATTTGAATGACGATAATCAGACTTTTTCTGATTCTGTTGAGACTTTGAAGTCAAATTCGAATTTCTCATTCCAAATTTAGATTTTAGTACGAATGCATACATATTCATAATTAAGGTTTACAATTGTCGTTTGTGTTTGCGAAAAAATTTGAACTCTGTTTTCGTTTCATGGATACAGGTTATAGCAGTATCCAAGAATAAAGCTTCATTCAGCTTTTAATTTAGATGTTGGGGGATAAAACAGTGATATAAAGATTATTTCACTGGAAAATCGTTGTTCGCTCGTATAGCGGTGTCGTGTAAACATGGCGGCGCTCTTGAGGAGAAGCCAACCAAGTATTCGAAGTCGTTCAACAAAACCAAACGTATTCATTACTAAATTTAAAGATTATTGCAATGGAGGATGCCGTTTTGGGATGATGGCTGAACGAGAGTCGTGGAATTTAAAGGCAAATACACCAAATTTCTTGAGATACTGTGTGTTATTGCGTTATATCAGCATTCATTTGTCAATATTTTAAAAACGCTTGCATAGTTCGGTTTCTGGAGACTGGACTGAATCAACCGCTGGTGTTGATTTCAACGAAAGTTTTTTGATTTGCATTTAAACAATCTTAGTTACTCCCTCTGGTTTAAGTGAGTAAATGCACTTTAATCAAACTCGTAAATTTATCTTTGGAAGTACAAGTCTTGCAATTATCCTTCGGTTTCATGTATGAAAAATGTAAAATCCAACTTTATAGTACCAATGCAACGTCACAATCCCAATTTTTATTTTATACCGTCACTTTTCCAGCAGCATAGCTAGTTGGTAGATATTTGTTGTTGATAGTAAACCAAACGATAGCTCTTTATATTGCTTTGTTGGCAGATTCAGGTCATACGGTTACGACCAGTTACAGAAGGCGAATTATTTTTCAGAATCAGTTAGGTAATATGGCCAATCGCTTGTAACTATAGTTCGCACACCGGGCGACAATATAGAGTTGTCATCGAAAACACGGCAGCTAAATGGTTCCCAAAACTTGAAGGGATGTTATTTAACATAAAGAGAGGTATTCGAACAGAAAAAAAAACACTGATGGAAGGAATAAATTCAAAAACGTTTTATTGTGGCACGCACAAACCTCGTGATACAGCTGAAAAGTTTTAACAGAGCTTAACCCTTATCGTCGGCGGTTGTTCATTGTTTGCTTTTGAGCAAACGTTATCGATTTAATATACACCAGTTAATCCATTTAGTTTGACTAACTTTAAACCACTGAAGAGGCAAGATCGAAGGTTTGCCAAGTATAATTTCCTTGATTCAATATCAAAAGGAAATTTCAAGCTATAAATGAATTTGCCATGCGTATCTTATGTTGTGCTTTATCAAAAGTTTTCTTTGTATTTTTTGAAGCTGAGTTTGATTTTGACACAATCTAGAAAAAAATTGCTCCGAGGGGGATGAATTTCGAAGTTGAATAAAACTTAAATATCAAGGGTTTCGTAATGGGGGGCTCACCCCTTTTTAAGACATCGATGACATTCCCTTTAATGGACTTTAGCCTCAGTTACGGCCTTTCAACGCTCGTAGTGTCAAAAATGTTTGCTTCCCGGTTTCCGATAGTATGTTGTGAGTGATTTGCTCATCATCTGATTTCAAAATGGTTTAAATCATCTGAAGAAAAATAGATCAACATAATTGACAACAGAATATCCCTTGTCGTGCTAAAATCAAGATGCCCTAACTTTCGAATCAGTTGTCGAAAACAATTTTTTGTGTTATCATTTGGTTTGGCTTCAAGAGTAAAAGGATTCGGTATTTTAAGAATGTTTTCCAAAATCCGAAAGTTAAGAGTGTTCAGTTGTGAAATTTGAACATTTTCTTAACTAGAAATGCGACAGGACAAGAGACGAGATAAAATATCGCCAAAATTTGGCACAGCAAGAATTTCTCTAAAGAGAATATACCATGTCGTGCTAAAATCAAGATGTCCTAACTTTCGAACCAGTTGTCCAAAACCATTTTTTTGTGTGATCATTTTGTTTGGCTTAAAGAGATAAAGGATTCGGTATTTTAAAAATGTTTTCCAAAATCCGAAAGTTGAGAGTTTTCAGTTGTAAAATTTAAACAATTTCTTAAATAGAAATGTAACAGGACAAGAGACGAGATAAAATCTCGCCAAAATTTGGCACAGCAGTAATTTCTCTTGTTTCGTGTTTGTTTCTACTATTGTTATCCGGAAGTGGTTTTTGTTGTGGGAAGTTTTTGGCTGTTTTCTTTCCCAAGCTCGATCTCAAGATTCCGAGTTAATTCAGTTCGTTTTGTTCTTAAGAACTAAAATACCTTAATAAAATTGATCGAGGTTCAGTTTTAAGACTGATGTAACGATCATTTAGAGGTTTGTTTGTGATGGATTTTGTTAAAAATGAGTCGTCAGTTTCTTGCTCAGTTTTTCAAATACAATATTTAACGCAAATTTTCTGACGACAAAAACTTGTGTCTTCCACGTGGCACGACAAAAGTGTATTGTGATAAAGCACGTCAGTCATTCCAGGTTGTTAACATGCAGGAGGATTTCAAATTGTTTAATTTGCCCCGTTGCTTGGTTTGTGCAACGAAAATTCGATACTTTTCAGTTAAGAGATCGGCACAATGTATACAAATTGTGCATGTTATAATTTTTTTTGTATATTTACTCTGTACGTTCAAAATAAGTAATTTGTCAAAAAAAAATTGATTTGTTTTTCGCTAACTACACTCTTTGTTTAATATGAGAATCTTGTAAAAAACGCTGTGGCTGAGATTGGCCCAAAAATTTAAGAAAATGTTTGGGCTGAGTTAAGAACATCATCAGGCTCGGACAAATTTTTTTGTCTTGTAAGAAAAGTATAATATCTTCGCCTTTAGTACACCTTGCTATATTTTCTTAAGTTTAACATCGATGCATTTATTTGTTCGTGTTTCATAGATTGTTTTACATTTTAGATGACGTTTTCAGAATGCAGCTCTAAAAAAAATTGAAACTGGGACTGAATTCGTGATTTCAGAATATGAAGTTTTGACTGTGCACGTGCAGACTATGGTGTGAGAAATCGCAGTTTTCATAAGCACTTTTCCATCTAAAAGACCTGGTAATGAACTTGTTCATCATACAGAGCAAATTTACGAATTTCTTTATGTTTGCTCCAGATATTGTTATTGAAAGACTCAATTTCATCTTTTCCATATTGGTTTCACGGAATAGCAACAAGTAAGCAACCAAATCTTGTCTTTCCACCCAATTTTTAAAGTGGAACAGTTTTAGTCGACAGTTTAAATAATGAAGCATTAGTATATGTTTTAAAGAAGATTTTTAGAAAGTTTGTTGACTGGCCGGGATGCCAGGCGCAAATAGGGACTGGAACTAGTCTAGTTCATCATTGCTTTACTGGAATACGACTTGTAATAAGTTGTTTCCAGCAAATTACATCAGTAAAATCTAAACAATAATTGCGATAACAATACAGTTGATGTATCTATAAATAAATGAACACACAAATATATGTTACAAATTAATCTGTCTGCCTATTCGATTCTCCCTCGCACTATGTCTACAGCTTATACTGTTTTAAAAATATATATATTTTAATATAAAAGTGGATAGAAACTATATTGACTTTGAAGAACGTATAGTTTTTTGTGAAATTTCCTGACTTTTTCAGCAGTGCTTTTGTAGTGACTTAGTATTTGCCCAGGATCGTTTACTTGGTATGGTTTTGTTAGCGTGAATCTTATCTTCTCGTTAAACTCGAGTATATCAGTGATAAAAACTAACATAACATAGTTTTTTACACAACGATACAAGTAAATGTGTCTGTTAGATTCATTATATGTAGGTTGAGTTTCTTGATACCCGGGATCGAGTAGGGATACCTTCAAATGCTACACTACGGTAAAAGTTTTGTGTTGTCCTGATCAAAAGTAGGTTTCTAATCGCAATGAATTAAACCAGGTTTTGCGTGTCTTTATATGAAAATGACTTGAGTCGGCTCATTTACTTATTTCTATCGGTATCCAGTTCTCCATATTTTCTAATATAAGAGATTCTTTAAAACGTGAACATATTCGTTAGCGTTACACTAAGAGCTTTTACAAAAACCTGGCAGTTATATTTGATATTTGATAAGGAAGAAACGGCGTTATTTTCTGAATTCTGGCCATGCAGCCCGAATTCAAAATCCCCGATTCTAAATGGTTGGAATCCGAACTGCCAAGCTAATCAATGAAATAAATCGATAAACTATGATTTGATTGAAAGCTAAACATGAGTTAAAAGTCGCATTGACTTGTATTTGGTAATAATGGTTACGAGTCAAAATTAAATTAAAATTGGGTGAGCAGTGAGTTGTGTAGATATTGATGTAGTATTCATTAATAGCGTGAAACATTTTATGTTTTATATCATTCATGAGTAGGTATTCGATTAATATACACAAAGTTTTGTCTTTGCTCCATGTAATAAATACATATATATACGAATCTGTATTGATAACGCCTTTTACCCTGTTCAAAGATAGCTTGTCAAAGATTCGTGAATGAATTCATGCAATCCCACAATATTTGCATTTTTTTGCGAGTTGTTTATTGTCGATCAAAGTGCCTAGAATTACTGTGTAGTTTCGCCACTTTGTTTTTTGTGTTCTCACATGTTTTTTGCCTTTTAATTCACCAAGGTTCGTCAAATAGACTGGGTTGATCTCGCCTGGCCTCCGCGTCTCATCGATGAACAAAGAGACGCTACAAACAATATGGCGGACATGAAATATCCCAAGGTCAAGAAGTAAGTGCAACGTAATGACAGTTTGCGCCAATCTATCCTAGGAATCACTGAAATATTAAACACATATTAATTGTAAGTTAAAGTTTCAGTCGTTCTTGGTTTATATGTGCATGTGTAGAAGGATGATTCTGTAGTTGTGATATGTAATACATTCGAGTTTGTCGTGATCAGCGTTAGACTCGCATCACGATCACAGATTCGTTGTATGTTTTATATATTATGTGGACCAGTGCCGTGTCACAGATAGTAATATTCAGTAAACGTCTCGGCTTTAAACTAGGAAGCAAAATCCTAAAGATATCTGGGCTTTTCGTTCTTATCCAATGTATGATTGTTATCAAACGGTCAGCTATAGTAAATCATACAAGTGTAGAAACACTTTGAGGATCCTGTTTTATGGCAGACAGGATCTGTAGGGACCTGTAGTTTTCTTTGACATTTCGACTGATATTTGCGAATGCATGACAAACAAGAGCAAGGGGATGATTCAGATTGTGTCCATATACTGAAGCTTAGCAAGATCCGCACAGATATTTTCGTGTCAGGGTGCTATTTACACTACTAGTCGTAGTTTTAGAAGTCAGCCGGCTTGCATTAGCTGTATAATTGTGGGGGGTTTTCAAATATATATTTGCAATTTACAGTTTAAAAGTAATATTAATAGAAAATTGAGATTACAACTAAAATACAAGGACAGTTATGGTTACAAGTATTTAGAGTTGTAGGGTAAAGCATGGAGAAAAACGTTTTTGCTTTACTGCGAATAGGCTCTAGGTGGTTTGCTGCAGATAATTAACAACTTACCTCGAACTTACCAAGTATAGGGCTATGCATAACGTTTTATAAACATAATGACTTCGCAAGTCTTGTCTGGATTCTAATAAACTGTACAGAGCGTTTGCATAATTCTTGACGTGAATAATAATACCAGGGTTGGTTGGTCCTAATCTTTTATTCTTCAAGATGCAATTTTTATACCATATAAACTACAGGTATTATGTCTATTATTGGTGTCAGTCATGATCGGTAAATGCCAAAGCCGAAGAGATGCTGTCAACATATCTTTCATTTTCAAACCCCCCTAAAATAAATGTCAGTATAGATGTGAGCGACTTACTAGTGTGGTATAATTTATAAACTTCGAACAAACGGGTACTAAATATTAATACTTGTTTTCCGCACGATTGGTTGATCAAAATTTGAATCATAAGTGAACTGTGTGGAGCTTGTTTGTAATATAATTTTTGATTGCAATTTTTTGTTTTTACCGTTTCGCGATTTCTATAGCGTTTTTTTACATGGAACTGTATTTGTTCTCCGGTAGAATGCGAGAAAAGCGTGTAGAATTGCGCAATATAAATACAATCTGATTAATTATAATCGTGTTACTTTTTCTGACCTCTGAATTTCAGAGCAAAAGTTTCATATTTCGTGGAGGTTTTTAATAGAAACAGTATAAACCATTGTTCTTTAAGTGGTGTAGTGTTTGAAAAGTTGAAAGGAACGACCAGTTTCAAATGTGCTGCCATGAAGTGCATGCGTGCCAGAACTTTCGTGTGTGTGTTTTTCTTGAACAAACTTCTTTTAAAAATCCTGTTATGCAAATTTACTAACTAAGATAATATATTCAAAGCTGTTGTATATGAGTTTAATATGACGGGTTTATTATATTTATCAATTCGCCAAGCTGGGTAAAAAGGTAGAAATCCAATCTGGTTTCGAACTCATCGCGAATTGTTTGTTTGTTTGGCAGTTTAGCCTTCAATAGTTTTACCGTTAAAATGTGAAGTAGAATCTTTGACAGCAGAGCAATATTTTATTGTTGTTATTGTTGAAATTAATGCTTTTTAGTCACGTATCTGATCATGACACAATGACGCGGTGGGGAGGGGAGGGGCAGAGTGTGCGGTCAACTAAATTGGTTCTCTTGAATATAAAAACACCGGCCCCTCGTGAACAATTCTCAAAGATCATAACACACCCCCAAACATTGGTGGTGATTTTCATTTCTTCAGTTAGCAGTAGATTCCTAGCCTCCCCGCAGACTATAGATTCCAAATAATAATATGTAATGGAGTTGTTTTTGGTGCAGTTTTTTGTCATGTAAGTTTCAACGTACATACATGTATTACTATTAGTATTCACTATTGGTCAATAATGTATCGCCTCGGGGAAAGTCAGGCGATATTGATTAGTAATGTGATATATGAGGTACTGGCACTCGCACTCTGACCCTGTACCTTGCAGACTGCTGTTTTATTCAAAACAGATTTATATCTTTATCTATATTTGGAGACGAAATCGTGTTAACTAACACTCTTTTCGTTCGAAACAATGTGGAGTATTCCTAGTTTCTAGTGATGTAACACACGAGACATTTAAAATGATTATTGTATTTATGTAGCCTCTTGCAGCAAACACCTTGAAACGTGTAATACTCTCGACAGTAGTGGAATATGGTCACAATCAGTTCCACTGTAAAATAAGTTGCTTCAAGTAAAAGCCAGTACACTTTTTTTAAATTAAGAACCAGTAAAATTTTGCTCAGGCTCAATGTTCTTATTTTTTTCAGCAATTTGAGGCT
>JAOEHT020273226.1:0-10461 GCA_025448195.2 Parazoanthus atlanticus
GGGGGGGATCAGATGTATACTCCGTGTTCCAGCAAAAATCCTCTGTCCTCCCCCCTTCCGATCCAAGCGATAAACAAATGATCGGTCCCTAAATAAATGGAGCTTGTGTTCACGCCATATTTCCACAACTATTAATCTATTAACACAAACGTATACATGTAGGCACTCGTCTCTACACTGGCTGCACAATCTGATTTACAAGCGCAAGAACAACTGATAATGGTCGAGTTTGGCCGATTGATTGCAAATGAAATGTGAAGGAATGTTGTGCATGGGTACCAATAGTAATAGACCACGGTACTTCAATATTCAATACTGTGCAATCGTCTCTACACTGGCTGCACATTTTTTTGCAAGTACAAACTGATGACCATTGAGTTTGGTCGATTAATTGCAAATGTCAAATGTGAAAAAATGTAACAATGTTTTGCCTGAGTACCAACTGGCAACTACCAAGTACTGAAATATATTCAATATTACAGTGCAATCGCTACCAACTATACGATTAGACTATTATGTTCCTTCTTACCTTGAAAAACAACGATTAGTAAATTGTCCTCGGTGTAAATATATAAACACGGGAGTCATTAAATATGTGTCTTGCTCTGCAGCAGTTTGCGCGCAATTCCCGGCGCCGCCATTTTATGTGCTGAACAAGAGAGTATGCTCGCGGGCTCAAATTTTGCGCGTCAAGCATAAATAAATTAAAGGAGTCGATGTATCCCCCCCCCCCCCCGCCTTTCAAATTTTAGATCCACCTTCCTAGTTCATTTTGCATCTATCTTGAAAAATTTTATTACACTCGACTACAGCAATAATGTGTGAGAACAGCATCTAAAACGGTGAATGTTTTCCGATAAAAATTTAATCTTGCCGAAAAAGAAAAGGTTCAGAAATCTTTCATACTCGGTTTGAAAGTCAGTGAAACAGCTAGGGTCCCCTGAAAGTTATGACTTGAACTTCGAAAATAGGCTACTTGGAACAGAAGATCGTTGCTGTGATTAAAACCTGCAAGAAAAGAAAAAATAACTATACTAGAGAACAAGTCAACCGCCATCTGAGTCGTGAAATTAAGATTTCTATTGTCGGTTGACCAAATATGAAAGATAGGATTATCAATCATTATAATTTTAAATGATAGTAGAAATGGACTTCGGCCTCGCAGTGTTCAACTCCACTGAATTTTCAATAATTGTTTTTTCTGAGATCCACCCCTACTTTAAGGCCAAATGTTTTGTTGTATCAGTCTTCCTTTGTCTCATTTGCATCTTAAGCCTGTTATCACACGTGCACACTCGGTTTACAGCAATAATATATGAGAACAGCATTGAAATTTCCCAACGGAAATTTTTAAATAAAAGAAAGACTCGCATACCTTAATTTCAGACTCAGTTTTCAGAAACTAAAACGTCTTGAAAGCAGTAAAACAGCAAGGATCCGCTGAAAACTATTACTTTTATAAATTAATAATACCACTTGAATAACCTCTGAAAGAAAAAATAAGTACAATAGAACAAGTTAACCGCATCTTAAGTCATGCAAGTTTACTATTGTTGACCAAATATAAAAGACAGGATTATCGATCATTGATATTTTTAAAACTGAGAGTAGAAAAGAACGAATTGGACTTTAGCCTCATTATGTTCAACCTCCATTGAGTTTTGAATAAAATTGCGTCACCCACGGGTGAATATGATGAATAATAATTGAGCCAGATACCCAAGGGGGTGGGGGAATGGCTTACAATATGTTCTTCAAGCTACAGGGGTCCAAGAACTTTTGTGATGACCAGTCCCCCTCCTTCTCCACACTCATAACAAATTATACACCCCAAGATTGTTACAGCTTATTGCCTTTGTCAATAAAAGAAGGTGAGGACTGGCAAGACTGATGGTGCGACATGACCTTGGTAGTGAAACGTGAATGAACATGCTTCTGGTTTCCAGGCAGTCTTTTTTTTTGTCTGGCAATGTTAAAAAGTTTTACATACTCGGAATGTAGCATCACTGCGCAACAGTGTACAACAAGAATCTAATACTGTAGTTACTATTGATATAATCAATTTATTACATGGCCAAGATATTTCGCGCGTTCTGATTGGTTAATCTTGAGCGGTCTGGATCCCGTAATACCCACGGGCATAATGACCTATGCGCGCGCATAACCGGATGTGCGAAATAAAGAATTTCCGCTTGCACTGTGTTTTTGTCATTTTTAGAAAAAATGCCATATAATAAAATACTTATTAACCTCAAACGTTCGGTCTTTACGGGAGATATCAAACTTCCGCCTTGACTCATTGACCTCGCTATCGCTCGGTTAATAGAGCAAAGCCTCAGTTTGATATTTCCCGTACAGACCTCACTCTCGGTTAATAAGTAGTTAATACACGTGATTTTGATAAGAACCAGACAATTTTGGCCGAAAATCGTTCTTCTTATTTCTTATTTATCTTTTGACAAATTCAACCTCCAATTCTTCTTATATTTAGCACACAGAAAATAACCGTTCTGGAAGAAAAGTTGTGTTTTTTATTTGTGGGTGTCTACAGTTTGTGCAGTCAAAGTTTGAGCCTCAGGTCGGTCTTAACCTGTTATATTGTTATTAAAATTTTGGCAAATTTCAAAGAGCCTCATAAAATATCATTGTATAAAGTTTGTCAGTGAAGAGTTTCCTAACAGCACAATTCCTTGAAACTAACTAGTTTATTTTACATTGTCCAGCTTTTGGCATATTTTCTCTCTTCTCTCTTTTATTGTTTTCCTTTCGTGTGCATGGGTGTGTATCTCCAATGTATCTCCTGATACGTAGGCAATATCAGAGGATACACAACGTTGTTTTTCCCTATTGCGTGTGTGTGAGTTGTGTGTATTTGATAATTTATTACCTGTAAAATAACTGTCCTGGCCTGGGTCACTTGGCACGATTAGCTCTTTAGTTATTCCAGATGACTCTCATAAAAAACTTGTATCCTATCACTGAAATTATATGTTTGTTTATTTGTAAATTTATTAAAGATCTGTGATTAGAATATATGAGATAGATATATTGTAAAAAAGTGTCTTTATTCACTGCTTAGCATAATTAAGCCAACGGCAGTTAAAAGTTCAATACAGCCGTTTTGCAAAAAAACAGCTAACTATATATAGCTACTGATAATTTTCCCACTGAGAGAATCATTTAGTGTCAATATTTGAAATTGTACCGCCTTGTACTGCTCTTTTTCGATATTATAGGTTAATTTAGGTTCTTTTCATTTTCAAATTTTAATGTATATGATTAAGTAGTTGCTAGACTGATATGGTTGAGGTACAAGCGTGCTGCCAGTGGATTCACAGAGCAAGATAGATCTGCAACAGTTGTGGTTTAATTTCCTTTGTGCGATTGTTGTACAAGTTCACAATATTCTAGAGTTTTGCAGGAACTCCTGCAGCTATAAGTCAAGTGTTCCACAATTTATAGCAATGTAGGACACAGCAATGACTGAAGTTGTCAGTCAACACATTAACCAACCAGATTCGGAGAGACACGAACCTAAATGCGCCCAGATCTGACTGCGCACACTGAAAATCTTGCAACACATGTCGTGAAAAATATTTTTCTCTTTTAGTGTTTTCTGAAAACCTAAGGTCAGATATATCGAAAAACCAATTGCACTATGATAATGTGCCCAGATCTCGTTTTGGCAGTTCAAGGACAAATAAAGGAGAAAGGGGCTACCAACACGAGATCTTGAGACGAGATCAATTGCACTAAAATCGCGCGAGAACAGAGTTCTACTTCCGTGCTTGACAGTACTAGTGGCTTGCAAAAACTAAGAGAGGAAGACTGGTGTCCAATGTTTTCGTCTCCTACGGCCTACGCTAACTAGGGTTTACTTCAGTTCTGACCTTAGCTGCATGAGTTGGCTGGGTATATTTCTGGAAGGTATCTATCATGATAGGTTTTGTTTGCTGCTCAGACACCGATCAAAACACGGTTTAACTAATTCTCCAACTAACAAGCAAAGAAAGGTCTTATGATTACTTTTCTCAATTGAAAGTTACTTTTCTTAATAAAAAGTTTGATAAAAAAAATTAGGATCTGACCACTGTACAATTCAATGATTTCGGCTGGTGACCTTTTGGCAATCAAAAATTCACCTAAATCTTTTTACCAAAAGATGAAGCCAGTTAATCCGCCTTGTAAGGTATCAATTTACCGATTGAAGAACTTTCTCACTTTCTTGTAAATGCCTTACATATTGTCGAAGAACTCAACCATTCAAAACACTCATTATGAAAAGCACTTTTTAAAACTGAGCGTGTAACGTTGAACTTAAAGTTCTGAATGGCAAAAAAGGGATTCAGACTGACATAAAGTTGTCCCATTACACTGTACTGTGCCCGGGTACAGTCAGTTAATTAAGCACATCGATTCGTACTGGGCACCATTGTCGTGCGCCCTAACAGTCTGAACAACACGCATTTTCGTGTTGGCGTCTGGCTGGGTTCTGCACTAGGGCACCACTTGTGTGAGAAACCCGGTGCCCGCGAGGGCACTGAATTAGGGCACTGCTAGTTTGAGGGTGGCCATATAGTTTCAGCCTTAAGTATGTTAAAATAAATTGTCCTTAAATTTTGGCAGTTTTTCAGCCTTGAGAAACGTTCTTATTAAAAGACTCTTACAAAAAAAACCTGAAAATAGGATAGTGTAGGACTGGGGCAACTTGCCAACTTTGTACTGCGAATATTTAGCCTCAGAAACGTTAACACTGTTTGATATCCAACATATGGACTCTCGTGGGAGTTTAGCTCATTTCAGTCAAAACAATTCTACCACAACGGGATACAAGTTACAGTTTTGTAACTAAACTTTTATGCTACAACAAATGGACTCTCGTGGGAGTTTAGCTTATAGCAGTCAAAACATTTGCACCACAACGGGATACAAGTTACAGTTTGTAAGAGCTTTTATGCCATAAAACAAAAGTTGTGGACTCTATTCATACAAATTCTATTATGCGGTTTTTAAACCAATCAACGAAAAGCAGAAGATATTGTAATAAATTTGTTTACGTAACGCTTTAAAAAGTTTATAATTCAATTGAAAAGGTTATCGCCAAACATTATCAACAACCAGTGCAACGTGAAACGGAAATGATCACCATAACCGATTGCCGTGGTAAGTTTTAAACAAAATTGTAGTTTTGCTCCAGTCAAAAATGTTTGTTTTTTTAAAACAACTCGCAAGCTAAATCAGTAGTTCGGAAGCGCCGATGCGAGTAAATCTTATTTTACAACAATGGTGTAACTTATTGTTTTACTTGCACATTAAGGCTTGTAGTTGTTTGCAAGATCAAGCGACATTTCAGCTTCGTCCGTCCGTCTGTCTCAACAATCAACTGTCATTCTTGTTTAGTAGTAATAACATCGTTTTGTTGCTCGTTGGACACTGAACATTTTTCTGGAGACTGGCATTTGAACCTTCAGGTCCTGGTGCTCAAATTAAGATAGCCTTTCGGTTTGGTTAGTAAAAAGTTTAAACAAAATTTCTTACGTAATCTGTCTAGCCTGGTGCCTTTGAATTATTCTTCTTCGAAAGTCAGACAGTTGAAATATCCCCAACCGAGCGTAGACCCAGTTGTGGGTTGAAACAAGCGTGATGTGATTTACTGTCGAAGCGACTGTGCTGGTAAGATAGCCTCAAGTAATGATGTCTTTGCTTCAGGCAACGTACTGTTTAGGGTGTTAAATCGGTTTGAAAATCTTTCTTAAAACAAATATCTCCAATTGTATCTCCAGAATTTGAATATGAAGATTTAAAAAGTAGGCGAGAATGTTTATAAATGATCAAATCATTCGGTGAATGCGCCGACTGAACCGCTGTTCTCGTGCTCAGGCCGGCCAAGCGACTATAGCAACGGGTCACCGATTTGGAAGAATGAAGAAAAAGTGCGCAATACATTATGCATTCTGGCGTCACTATAGTGAAACTCAATCCTTGTTGCTGTCACCACTACTAGTACTACAGACTATTATACAAAGCAACCGCCGCGTTATCTATGTTGCTACTTAATGCAACCGAAATGGTGGTGCATAGTTTTTGAAAAGGGTTGCTAGTTTCGAAATCAAGCTAAATAATCAGGAAATTGGAAACTGTTAGAGCTGTAGTCAGTCTTCGTTGTGAAATTTGGCTAAACTGACTTTAGTGCTCAAAACTGCTCTACGCTGGTCAGAATTTTTTTGTAACGCAACAGCCGATATAAATGCTAAATTCAATAGGATATCTTAAAGCGTTTTCCTTGCTAAGCCTGTTAGACACTATATATGCAAAGAAAGGAGACAATTGTATCTGCAACGTGTCACGTCCGAAGGAAGGAGGGGGAGAGGGGGCGGTATTGTGTGGGGGTGGTATATAGGGTATCGGGTGTGCATTTTGGTGTAAGTAACTGAATCTATTTTAGAGCAATCTTGTTCCATGAATATCTTACAACAAGCAAGGTGTCTTTGCTCAATAATCTTATCCAACGAAGACGTCATGCATGCGTTTTGCGATGACGTCACGGACTGAAAACGGTTGAAAAATAAAATTACAAAAGGTTTTAAAATCAATGAAATATATTTTAAACATAGTTTTGAAATCGGACGAAATAATGATAATGATATGAACGATTTTCATTTTATTTAATGGTTTCGCCACAGATGACTAAATATATATGAAGTTTAAACATACATAATCATTTTATTATTCAGGGACAAGAACGAAAAACCAAACAGAAAAACATGACGTAATTTCTTGTCAGTGAGAAGAAACAGGACTCGCGACGTCCCTTAAAACAATGTAAGATGTAAGCTTACAAACTTCTGTCCACCATTAATGAATTTAATCACTGTTAGTCAAAATTAAGATATCAGTCGGCAAGCAATGAGCTGCAACCGCCTGACTAAGTATTAAAGCGCAATCTGAAAAGCACATATATTTGAGCGCCGGCATTCTAAGAAAGTACTTGAGCGCATTCTGAGAAAATCTTTGAGCGCATTTTAAGAAAGCCTTTGGGCGCATTTTGAGAAAATCTTTGAGCGCATTTTGAGAAAGTTTCTGAGTGCATTTTAACGGAAAGTCCGGCTCTGAGCACATTCTGAGACAATTTCTGAGCGCATTTTGAGAAAGCCTCTGAGCGCATTTTGAGAAAATCTTTGAGCGCATTCTGAGAAAATCACTGAGTGCATTTTGAGAAAGTCTTTGAGCTCAATTTAAGAAAGTCTCTGAGCGCATTTTGAGAAAGTCTCTGAGCGCATTTTGAGAAAGACTTTGAGCGCATTTTGAGTAAGACTCTGAGTGCATTTTGAGAAAGTCTCTTAGTGCATTTTAAGAAAATCTTTGAGCGTATTTTAAGAAAGTCTTTGAGCGCATTTTGAGAAAGTCTCTTAGCGCGTTTTAAGAAAGTCTTTGAGCGCAGTTTGAGAAAGTCTCTGAGCGCATTTTGAGAAAGTCTCTAAGCACATTTTGAGAAGTCTTTGAGCGCTTTTTGGGTGCATATAAATCACTTCTAGCAAACCACGCTCAGGAGAGGGTACCCTGGGTACCAAAGGCAATACTTACGCTCAGTCCAAAAATTCAAATATACTAGCAGCGACGCGCAAGACCTTCAGCCTTCAGGGTAGGAAAAGTGATCTGACTGTTTTCAATTTAAAGTTTTAAAAGTTGAACGTTTCTGCAGTGTCATGACGCTTGTGCTAGCTTGTATGAAGTACAGTGTGAATGACCAATATCTCCGGTGTACGTCTGTCATGCAATTTATTCAGTTTTAAAACCGGTTTTAGCACAGGTTACACCAGCTCCAAAGCAAAGGAATGGTAACCATACGAGTAGTTGCGCGATAATTGAATTTATCCCTCTAACCCCCCTTCCCCCGTCTGCAGGAAGTCTGATTCAAGTTCCTCGACTGATATTCGTGGATAACGGGGTGTCTGATGAGAGATAAACAAAAATATTCGATATCAGCTCAATGAAATGTAACACAAATGTTCTACTGTTTCAATTCGGCACCGAGGACTAGTCGAAATATTTGCCATAATAAACCCAACATGCCATAGTGTCAGCGTTGAGTTCAATTTCGTTTTATTCACACCTGTTCTGAAACAACTGGGTTACTGCTTTCTTCAGTTTGGTCTGCAATAATTAATATTATAGGATAACAGAAAAGTTATTATAAGGCCCAATGTTTGAAGGTTTGAGTGGTACATCCCCGCCCCAACAGGTGAGCTTTGTGATTTTAATCTTTATAGTGTTTTCAGTTATTGAACCATCAAGATCAAACAAGTTGTTAAAATACGTTCCTTCACGAAACTTGGTCATTTAATAAAAGAGATAAAAGTGCCCCTTTCCAAAACCTTTGTATATATCGCGATGATTTGATTCACGGGCTACGTGGTGCCCTGTGGTGCGAACACCGCGATTAATTGCACAACACAATTTCACAATTTCACAATTAGCCAACCAGTCACTCGGGTCTATAGACAGGACATAATATAAGACAGGCAAGCACTCTGGATATATTTCATTGTTCAGTTTTCTGCCAAGCAGCAAACAGGGGTCTATCAAGGGACGCAGAACGAAAAAAATTATCATTTCTTCGCCGAAAATTTCTTTCAGAGAAGCTAAAAATGGTTCATACGCACACTGGTAAGTAAGTACTCCACCTGAATTAAGTGACATCACGCGCTCAGTTAAACTCATTCAGCCCCTACCTCCCTCCCACGGGAGTTCAAAACATGACCAGGGGCCACGCGGCCGGCACGACACAGTTTTCCTTAAAAAATTCGTTGAGGTCAAATGAGAAATTGATCTATGTGGCAAAACGGATGTCAAGGGCAGAGAAGTAGAACAAAAAATGAGTGGTAGGTGAAATGGTTGATATTTATTTACACAAGGCGAGATAGTGTTTCGTCTTTCGCCAAACTTTCACTGAGTCCCCCGGGGTCACAAGTTTCGAGGCATGGAATTTGTCACAGGTAGCCTTCTCCAGTTCTTTGTCAAATGCATTAGTAATTATTGTTCAAAAGTTACAACATCGCGCTACAGATGAGTCTGCGAAGAGTTTGCAAGGCATCGGGAATTCGCCCTGGATTAATTTATCTAACTTCTTGTCGATCTTTCTCAGTGAATAATGGCCTTCAAGAGAAAGCGAAAGAAAAAGTCCTGACGGGCGAGTCGATGAACCCATTCGTAAAACAGATTGAATATGCTGTTCGAGGGGCGATTGTTCAACGAGCGGGTGAAATTGAGAAAGAAATGGCCCAGGTAAGATTAGTTAGGAAAGTTCTGTCGACCTTAGTTTGGGCTGAGGAAGATGTGTACATAGTTGTTTTGGATGCTTCACGTTTTTATTGATGACGCGCTCCTTCACTGAAGTTGTACCTGATCAGTGATGCCGGACCGGATGAACCAGTTTGGCAGTTAAATTGCGCGCCCATAAAATTGTTGAGTCTTCTTGATCAATTGAAGTTTTCACGTCCAAGTTACAGTTTCTTATTTTTCGAGAAGAACAGTCTGATCCCTGTAGTTACGAAATGTGTAATTATGTCATGCACGCATATTCATATTCACTATCATATTGACGAAAATACAAAATGGCGGTTGTGTTTACCACCATTCACGCAGTTATTATCTTAAATTTAGTGTTGTAGTAACTCAGTTTATTTGGTGGATTTCCATTTGATATGTGGAATTAATGTGTGGAGAATTTGTTTCGTAGAATAAAAGTTGGCAAAACTTCAGATTTAGGTCTCGTTTGAGCTTGTAAACTTGGATGTACGATCCGAGGTCATCTTCGACGCCATGCTTTATTGCGTAAGATGCATGCATGATGTGCATCTTTTTGTGTGTTGACATTTGGGTATTAGCATTATAAAAGAAATGTTTATTGAACCCCAGCCTGTATGTACGAAACACATCATTAAACGTATAGGGACAGATCTCCCAAAATATGTTTCTGTGAGGTAGGTGTGCTTGGAGGCGTGTGTGTCATGATCATGTGAGAATGAACGAGTGGAGGTCATAGAAAGGTCACTTTTTCTTACGTTGTGCAAGACACTGACAGCCTCAAACATTGATTATATTCAGAGTGAAATAGAATGATCTCCTTGTCTTTTGGCAAGAAAAATATCTTCAGAAATGTCCAACGGTTTGAACACTATAAAGTAAATTAAATGGATATTGTCAACATTATTGTCCCAACAAATAAAATTTGTCTTAATATGCTTTTTAAATAGATTGATTTTGCAGTATTGACCATAACTCGGCATAAGCCCTGGGCAAAGCTTGAGCCGGGGGAACCGGGCATTTGTGGGGGATATTTCATTATTTGACCATTTTAATAGACTTTCTGATCATAAGCATTTGCCCCAGGGTGGGGAATTTGAATAGAATTTCTTGTCTGTGTTCAGATGCTTTTTCGGTGTCTTGGGGGGGGGGGGG
>JAOEHT020273319.1:0-10460 GCA_025448195.2 Parazoanthus atlanticus
TGTGACACGACGATCTCTGGAGTTGGGTTTTCCAAAATACCCAGTGCTTGAACAACAGCTTTCACATACGCCGTATCGGAGCCAAAATTCTTATAATCTTCATGGCGGCGAGGTCTTAACTTCTCACTTGGATTTGCATCGGATGGCAGAACACTTATGCAGCTCCACGTAAGGCGTAAGTGATTGTGCAGAATGGATCTGTTGAATGTAACAAAGGGACGTTGATTGCTGCTGGAAATTCCGTATGGGGAGCATAGCTTCAGAAGGTCACTTTCTATCGCAATAGGGTAAACGAAAGCAATGTCACGAATCCTATGCAGAATACCTTCCGTTGCCACTCTTGACCTCTCAAACAAATGTTGTAGGAGCACTCTGGATTTCTCTTGCGTGACATGCTCTCGACTTGTAATCGCTTCATTTGCAACATCTTTGGCAAAACTGACAAACTGTTGCAAAGTCACTTCATGAACAAGGCCAATCAAACGCAAAAATGGTAACCATTTATCCTCATTGAAGGGTTGGTGTGGAAACCTTTCCTCTTGGTTCGCAAACATGACTCGGAAGACAGGATTGTTTGGGTCGTAGAAATCGCAAGCTCTGCGTAACAACCCAGTCTGAGATGGAAGGAATTGCAGGTTGCACAGACCTCTGAGCAACTTGGTTCGGTTGACATCCTTTTCATTCATCGACATTACCTTCTGTTTCAAGAAATTGAGGTGCTTGATTCTTCCCTCGGGACTCATGTCGTCAAAATTATGGAAAATGAAGTTGCAGTAAACGTCGATGTCTCCGAGACAGGGGCATTGAAGGAACTTGTACAGATCCTGCAGACTGTAAACTGATCTAAGAAATACAGTTCCCGTTTCTTCCCAAACATGCATATCATCTGTCGGGATGGTTGAAGGAAGCACAGACGCATTAGCATCATGTATTTGGACAAGGTTCCCTCGAACAGTCAGATGAAATGGAAGTCGGCGCAAACTCTCCATATTTCCACGTGACATCACTCCTATTAAGTTGTTGAAGTAAATAAGGATATTCTCACAATCTTCCTTCGTCACAACTTTTTCAGCAATCATAACTATGATTCTGTCTAGTTTTTCGCCGAGGGAAACTAAAACAGCTGAAGGACTGTCCAGAGTTGCTACAAGTTGTTGCACAGTCTTTCTCTCATCGCCCATTACCATGTGGTTAAGTTCGGGTAGGCCAAACTTCCTCAACGTCTCTCTGATCTTACACGTCAGTACGTTACCTTCATAAAAATCAAGAACGGTTTCTGCTCTTCCGATGGGTACAAGGTAGTGCTTTGCAACCCCTGTATCCCGCCAAAGCCTTGTTCCAGAGGATGTGGAAATTGTTTCTGTAACAGGAATCAGACACCAGCCGTTCAACGGTCGTACTGCATCTTGTAATGCGCGACGCTTGATATCGTCACTCAACTTGCTGTTTCTCAAAAACTTGCTAGTTTTAGATGTAACAAATTGCCACACATGCTGAATCCAAATCTTGGAAGGGGGATTATGACCAGTTGGATTCCAAGCCATGTAACGATCGATGGTACGATACTCGGTTGGTAGCGTTTGTGGAAGACGCTTCGCAAAATCTTCAATTTCAAAGACCTTGAAAACTGACACTTTTTCCGGGTTGACATCGTGAAATATATTGTTGTGCAACTCACGATGAACAAATTCCGAAGCACATTCAGGTAGAATGTCGAGATGTGAAGTAAGAAATTTCGGCGAAGAAGTTTCAAATACACGCACAGTCTCATCTTGAGTTAAGAGCAGCGGGACCCTATCCAGTTCTTGTGTGAACAACTCGTACTTCTTGCAGTACTTAAGAAGCAAATTAAAGTTGGAAACCTTCTCAAATGGGGTTTCTTCAAGCTTCGCTGGAAGTCTCCCAACTTTGCAGTGTGGCTCTGACCAGTGGTACGTTTGGAAGAACTTTGTTACTGATAGTGGAGATATGCGCTTGGTATCAACAGACGATTTGTTGAAACTTTCGCACAAAATCAAAGGCGCTTCAATCAAGTTGAAGTTTAGTCGAAGAAGAAGATTTTTCAAATCACTGATGCTTCTCGTCTGACTATCTTTACCTGACCGCATTCCAGTAGCACTGCTAGGATATATAGGCGGAATATCATTTCTCAGGTCATTGAAGAATGCTTGGTTAATTCCTTCGCCAGTTGGTGGAAACCACGTAATTTCTAACGCTTCTTCGTTCACTCTTTTCTTTCTGGGTCGGCCAGCTGTACAGTTGCGTACAACTGGTAAAATCCTCATCTTCTTTCTGTCGACATAACGATAAACCTCTTTCGCCGTCTCAGCCAAGTACCGATCTGGAAGCTCAGTGGGAGGAAAGAGGTTCTGATGTTTCTCCAGAAGTGAACAGGCAACAGTACGCTTACACTGCATCTTTGTCTTGTTCTCGCTGTCCATGGTTAGATGAAGTAGATCTTTAACTTGCAACAGAAGCGATGCGTAGCAAGGGGCTACAACGGACTGCAGAACTAAACTGTTCCATTCCTTGCCAAATGTTTCAGCTTTCAAAAGCCCTCTTCTTCCTTCGTGGTCTAGTGCGAAATGGCCGTTTATGTGGACCGGTAAACCGGTATCATCTGGCAGAGGCAAGAAACAGAATGCTTTCATATGCTTCGTTTTGTTTTTTGCGAGTTCAAGCTTTGAATAAGTTGCTGCGGTATTACCATCATGCGCTGGAGGCTTACCAGAATCTAGTTGAAAGGACACGTCTTTCTTCCTACCACTTCTTCTTAAAAAGGAAGATTCCATGCAGGCGGCTACACCTCCTCTTGGAAGCAAGGCTAAATCGCCTCTTCTGAACGCTTCGGTAATGGTTTCTGGAACAACAGTTTCTTGCTCAAATCCTATTCTCTGGATTACAAACCATTTCTCACTCTTTCCTGCATTGTCAAACAGATTAAGTGTATACGACACTTCCTTAATTTCAACATCAGTAGCTGCAAGGTCTCCCTTTTGAATCTGCTTTCCCACGTGCTTGATATAACTCGAGAATTCTTCGCGTTTCTTTGCGTCTTCATCCGTTATGGCAGCCTTAACTGTGTACGTGTTGCACAGCTTACCACTGTCGGGGTCAACTTCGCACAAAGAGATTTCTTGTACGTTGTTTACAAACAACATGACTTCAAATAATTCCGATTTAAACTCGCCCATCAGCTCATCTATGTCAGCCAGCGACACAGGTTTAGTGGAAATCTTAGACTTTTCAGCCATTTCTGGAGATCGAAGTGGAAACCGGAACATGGTTGAATCAGAAATGGGAAAACCAAGATCTTCTAGGTAACACGGGAACACATCTTTGAAGGTATTTCGCAACGGAGGAACGTTAATCTTCATACCCGGTTCTTCGTTTGTGCTCACTGGGACAAACTTGCGATGAGGGTCAAACACGCACAACACTTCGCCAATCTCAACCCCTTTCGACACGAAGGTCGGTACATCCGTCAAGTGATACACCGCGTTGAAACCGACTCCATATTGGCCAGTCTTGTTGGGATCATCCCCTTTGCTTCCTTCGCCGAGATTCTGTATCCCACAGAGATCGGCATTTGTAAAGGGTTTGTTGTTGTAGACACATAAGGCAGGGCCCTGGAGAGGTTTCCAGGTGTCTTCAAAGACGCGCTCATCTGGGTGATGTCGTGGATCCTTAATGAAACAGATCTTTGTGGCTTGAGCATCGTCAGCATTTTGCAGAAGCTCTTTCAAAATTTCTTTCTTAAATGGATAAACGGTTAACAGACGTTTGAGGCGGTTGGTTAACTTCTCCTTCTGTCCAAACGGTATTGCTTCGCAAAACTTACGCAAGGTCTCTTGGCGCCGTGTCTTTACCCCGAGGTTTGTCGCACAAGCTGGTGGAATATCTTTATGGACATATGTTATCCCTTCTTCGTCTGGCATCCAGAGGCAGTCCTTGATGCACAAATCATTTGAAGGATGGAGCACTCCAGTGGAAGAGGGCAGGAAAATAATTCCTTGCAACTGAACACCATTCTCCTCCTCTTTCTTGCCCTGCAAAATACGTCTTTCAAGTTGATTTGCCATCGTCACTGCAATTCTGAGATTCTTTTCATTAAGTGGACAATCACAGTTTTGAGTCTTCAAATTCTGGAGGGTCCTGATGAAATCATGTGCTGTAAATGACTCGCGTACGCCAGCTATCTTCATCAGTTCTTTGAACTTAGTAAATTCGTCGGGGAGCTGATACAAAAACGGCGCGCAATCGTACGGGAACTCGAAAACCACTTGTTTCGTTTCCACGAAGTGCTCTTTTACAAACACAAATGGTTTCTCTTGCAATAGAATTTGTCTGACTTCATCTTCATGGTTCCTTATTCTTTCTTGAAGGTCATCATACACTGCTTTGCAAACCATGGAAATTTCGTCTCTCGTCCCTGAGTCACTCAGATCTAGTTCAGCGGTAGTAGCTGTTTGCATCTGCTGCAAAACGTCATCCAACCTGATTTTCTCGCCTTGAATCTTCAAGAAGTTTTTCACTTGTGTTGGAATATAACCACATCCTCTATCATTTGACTCATCCAAGATGAGCTGAGTACAGCAAACTCTGTACATGGACTCATCAGGATAAACATCTTTACCAGCTGCTAGATGCAATTCTCGGTGAAGTAATTCGTCTTTTTTCCACTTTAACGGAAATGTTTGCGGCTTGGACATCACCGGAAGAAACTTGACTTGAAGAAGCTTTTCTTGGTGATGAAGAGAATCCTTCAGGTTTTGAACTTGATTGGGGCCTTCATCTTTTAGCCGTTCTAACTTTCTACCTATTAAATCAATCAGGACCTTACTTCTGTTTAGTGCACGTTCTTTGCTCTTACAACTCAAATCTTCCACTGTTGTTGCCCTCTCAACTACATCGTTCCAGAAAAGGCCGTTTGTAACTACGTCCACCATCCCAAGTTGGCAAAGTCGCGTTAAGCGACGGGGTGCAAGAAAGGTCGACTTGTTTCCATTAGCAAACCGCTTGTCTTCTGGTTCGTACAAAATTTTCGCCAATCTGTTTGGTTTAACGAGCTCCTGTGGACATTTTAAGCTATCTCCATTTGGTGAAACAGGAATGCAGGGGACCCGTCTGATCAGATCATCCAGTTCTTGGTTGTCTTCGTCAAGAGCATACAGTGTGAAGAGATCTCGCAGATTTGATTCAAGATTTGTTATGTTTGGAAAGAAGACTTCTTTGAAAAATCTGCTCTTGGTGATTTTTGCTTCTTCGATAACTTTTCCTGTAATGCTGCATTTCTTGATGGAGTTCACGATTTCTTCTGGCAAGTCAATAACAACCGTCTCTCTTGCTTTACATTGTCTCAAAACTTGAAAAGCAATTTCTCCTATTCTTGGATCTTTCCGGAACTCAGGATCCATGAATGTAACGTGCTTGATGTCAGCCCATTTCTCTCCATCCGTAAATAGCTGTGGTAGACAAGGAGATACAAGAAGAGATTCGTAAAATGACTGCAGAAGAGCTGTACTGTTTGCTTCGATACCGCCCGTTGTTGGCCAAAGTTTGTAAAAACTGCCAACTGTGTTAGCATCAAGAGACAAGAACTTTCTACACTCCCCCAGAAGTGCTACATAGGCCTTGCAAACAGCATCTTGTAGCAGCGCTTTGTTCCAGTCAGCACCAGTCTCCTGTTTGTCATCCTCGGTTTTTTCCTTTAAGTGTCTCCTGTTGGAAGTAACGGCAAACCCACCGTTGATATGAACTGGAAGCCCACTGTGAACAGGCAAGGGTAAGTAGCAAAACACGTTACCCTGGGGTTGGCCAGTGTCATCAACAATTGGACTGGGTAAAAATGCAGAACCACTCGCTTCTAACCGTGTAGCAACTCCAGCTGTTGGGCGAAGACTTTCGTCCTTTGACGCCTGTTGCAACAGCTTTTCACTTCCCACGCAGGAGAACACAAGCCATGGCTTGGTTCTTGTAGCTTCCATTCGTGTGTCCTCTGAAAAGAACTCGTACCCAGCATCTCCTAGAGAGGAAACCATTTCAATTGCCATGGAAGATTCTGGCATGAAACACGAACTTGACAATTTCTCTTTGTTTAGTCTTTGCACTTGCGTTGATGCTTTCAGAAAGTTACACTGTTGGACAAAGGCTTGCTCTTCTCCTGAAAGTTTCTTGGCTGAGGTTGACAACTGCAACGTCACGTCCAGCTTTCTTAGGATTTTGATTGGTTTCTTGACCACCTGGAACAATTCTGTTGGCTGTGATGCATCTTGAGCCTCACGAGGCAAGTGATACACTGTAACTTTTAGTACATTCTGTGTAAACAGGAGAAGTGATTCAGATCCGTGGACAAGAAGTTGTAACAACTCCTTCATCTCCGCGTCATCGTAATGCAAGTTCTTGATTTCACTAACGACTGCTTGGGAACGGTTTCTCAAAGGAAATCGGAAGAGAGTTCCATCAAAGCGCAAGGAGTTCGACTCCGGACTTAAGTCACAGCCAAAGATTCCGTTGAAGGGTTTAAATTGGTTTTGGAGTCTCTTTAACGTCCGTCTGAATTTGGGTTTCGTTACATCAAACTTCAGCCCTGGTTTGCACTTGTCTCCAATAGCCTTACCCAGGTGAGTTGTGTGTGGGTCAAATATAACAAGGTTGTTTCTGCTAATGAAACTTGGGACATCAGTAAGGTTGTAGACCGCGTTGAAACCAAGACCAAATCGTCCAATCTTCTCCGAATCCTTCTCTTTCGTACCTCCATTGAGCTTAGTGATGTTCTCGAAGTCTGCATCACTGAACGTTGCGTCGTTGTAAGCCCAGAGTGCTGGTCCCTGCCATTCTCTCATTCCATCATCAATCAAACGAGTTTTCGCATCTTCGTTGGTACGTTCATCATACAGCAGCTTAACTTCGGTGGCGCCTGCATCATCTGCATTTTGAATCAACTCTTTAGGTACAGCAAAACCATCCGTGTAGTCTTCCAGGAGTCGGTTCAGTCTCCTCGTCAGTGGCTCTGACTGACCAAACTCTTCCCCAATTCCAAGCTGGTCAGGGTCCAGAATACGACTCATGAGGGTTGGTACCCCAAGGCTTTCTGCTGTGTTCCGCGGAATGTTCCTGTGCACGTACTGAAGCGTGATGTCATCGTCTTCTTCTACCTCACTGACATCATGACCTTGTTTAAGCCACTCAGTATCACAGTATGTACATTCTTCTATGGGGGCGAGTCGCAAGGTAGTGTCATCCTCGACATCTGTTGGAATGAGAAGTTGCTCATGTATCCCCGGAGGTAGACTGTCTTCTTCGCCCTTGAGCTCATTTAGGATATCAATTGACAGCTGCAAATCGTGTTTCACCGCGCCTCTTTCTGCTTCACTTGTACTGTTGTATTTCTCTCTCATCATGTGAAGCACATGAACCAACAGTTCTGGATCTTCCTTGCTTTTTATTCCCAGGTTTATAAAAAGGTTGGAAAACTGGTTCATCTCATTAGGAAGAGAGTAGACATAGGGTGAGAGGTCTGTGAACGGCTTGTGAAGAATCATTTCACTGGGAGAAGAGAAACCATCTCCATTCCATACCCACGTTTCAATGCTAAATTTCTGCAACGTCTCTTGTACAACTGATGGGTCATTGCGGCTCAGATACTGGTAGATCCCGGTGATGATTGACATGAAGCTTGCTTTTTCCTCCAGAACAAAAGATGAAACAACATTGCGCAGATTAACGATAACGTCTTCAAGCGATGGATCCTTGTCCCATCCGAACGACCGAGCAAGTTCGGGTGATAAATCGCGTGGTACAGCAGGCTTTATTGTGCCAACAAGACTAACCAGTTTCTTGGTGTTCAAAATCATATCTCTTGCTCTCTCAAAAGGTGTATCTGCCTCATACAGCGAAAGGCCCTCGGGATAATAGTCTGGTCTCTCTGTTGTTCTTGTCACCCACTGTACTTCTAAGAGTTCATTAAGTAATGATGTTCCTGAAATTACACAATCTTGAAGTATTTGTGGCTTTCTGTTTAGATAGTGAAAAATAGCTTCTGACTTGGTTCTAGCTCTGTCTAGATCTTCCAATTGCGAGACTAATTTCACGCTACTGAAGATGTCATTAGCTGTGATAGCGCTCTCTTTCTTTAGGCCGAGATTCTGCAATATTCCAATCACTGTACCATCTTGGTAACATTTGGAAGGAAAGCGATCGTCTTCTTCAAGAAATATATTCTGGACAGTCTGTGACTTTGGATCAAACAACTCTGACGCTCTTGCACGAGTAGAACCAGTTTTTCTGGGGACAAACGCCAACGACTTTAAACACTTTATGAAAGTGGCATTCTCTGTATTATACTGAGACACACGTTGAAGAACATGGCGCATTAGTTGATCTACCTCGTCTTCGAAGTATTTTCCGTCTTCCAGATCAGGAAACACGATTGTTTGTAGATACTCTGTGGTCCTTAGAAGCTTAACTTCCAACAGCTGGGCCAGTCGTTTGCTATCTTCATCTGTCACATCAATAAGGCAAACTGGAGATCTGACAGGTAACTTCTCTTCTGGTGCGGCAGATGTTACATCGACTGGTGCAACAAAGTGGGATGAGTGTCCACCACTGTCTTCAAAGGTCTCAAATATGGGCAGCGTTCTGAGAAACTCCTTCCAGTTCTTGTCTAGAGAATGTGCTTGGGACAAGAACTTCCTCAGTGCACGCTTTTCTTCTTTACTGGAACCTTGGAGATTGACATGAATGGGTATGGTTCCATCTTTCGAAACGGCCAAAAGGGCTTTAAGTACACCAGATACTGTTGGCTGATGAACGTACTTGAAGCATGCAGGGTGGTAACTGATGAAGTCAGGAAGCTCTTCAATTACTGTTACGCCAGCAGTGCGAAGGACACTTACGATCAAATCATCCAAGACAAAGTCGTTCAGCTCGCGAACAACGAGTGTTGAAGGCGACTGAAGCTGGGCAAGAATAACAGCTTCCGAGGACAGATTCACTTGTACGAGAGGAAGACGTTCAAACTCTTGTAGGTCAGGGAAATGTCTTCCAAGGTACTTCCATACTTCTTCGATCCAGCCAACTGGCGGATAACCGGGTCTCTGTGGGTACCAGATCTTGTGACCGCAACTGCTTTGTTGAGCTGGGACCACTTCAGGGAGCCTTCGTTTGACAATATCTTTATTGAGGTAACGTACCTGGAGATTTTCTAGTATACGAAAAAAGAAATTAAGAGATCGTGTCAAAATCAATGTTCCTCTAGATCTTACTGTAAACAACAATAGCGTTAAACAACGCTATAACTGTATCTGTGAGCTCACTGTGAGCAAAATCTAACTCCGAAAAGAAACATTGTGACAAAACTACAGTAAGATGAGCCTTGTATACAGCGTCACAACCCTAAAATGTTTTTACCACAACATACGATTGTTCAAAAATAAAACGTAACTTCTACGTTAAAGTTGTTGGCTCTTCGAATGGACGCATTATCAAGATATTTACATACTTTGGTATGCTTGGACAAATTGTGGAAATTAGATTAATGCGTTAATATGTCCGAAATGCAACAAATATACACACATACCAAACGCAACATACGACACACATATATAGAGATCTATTGCGCACATTTATTTATCCATTCTTATTTATTTTGTTTTTTAAAATATTTAAACAAGGACATCTGATTAGCTGATAACTAGTTTAATAAAAAAATAGTCACTGATTAGCACAAGGGAGTGTTTTACATGTAGCATTCATAGTGCACACCCCGGGGGATACTCCCTATAGTACGAGGTCGGAGGTGCTCGTCGTATTTTTTGGGGATTCATGTTGAGAGCTAGACATATTTGCTGCGTACAGGTAACAATAAATGGCATCCGATTCGTACACGTATTTCAACTGATAGATCATATCTTAAATATGGTATACGTTCCGCTACTTTTAGGGTATTTTGAGTCAATAAGAGTATTTTTTTGGGTAGCAAACTATCTAGGTAAGGTATTTTTAGGGTATTTTTACGATTTTCCGACGAGCACCCCGGACCTCCTACTATAGGGAGTACCCCCCCCCCAGTTGCATACCCTATAAATCCATTCCACATTCTTACAAACGCCATTTTGTAAAACGCGTAACAGACTCAATGGCAAAGTAGTGTCTGCCGTTACAACCGTTACACATTCTTACCTTGATCGGCAACCTTCTTCAGCTGGCAAACAATCTCCGCGTCAACGGTCTGGTCAAGGAATATACGCTCCAATCCCGGCAGTAGACTCTGGCTGTGTTCCTCGGAGGCAATGTAGACGGCATTTCGATCATTTATGTACCGGGAAAATGTAACAAAACTGCCATCTGATAGAGGCAACAGCTGAATATCATAAAGATATTGAAAGCTGTCGTCTTTTAAAATGTAGCCCAAAAGTAGCAGCTTCTCATTTCTTTCAAACTCAGTATAGGCTGGGTTG
>JAOEHT020273412.1:0-10460 GCA_025448195.2 Parazoanthus atlanticus
TCATTACAACCCACAGTTCCTTTCGGTCATGGTATTCACTATTGCAGCAAGTCAACCTTTTCTGAAATAGGTGTATATTCTCAGCTACCCACCACTGGTTTGGATGTGAGATTATGCCAGAAATTTGAAACCCTGGTGTACTTGTAACAAGATCTTATCCATCTACTAAGTTTTTAAAAACCAAAAAGGGTTCACTCTTGTTACTGGTTACATTCATCTACTCTTGAACGATTTTCAGATACTTCACTGTTCCCTCACTATCCTCCACTATCACTCACCATCCTTCACCATCCCTCGCTATCCCTCAGTATCCTTCACTATCCCTCACCATCGCTCAGTTTCTCTTACCATCCATCACTATCCTTCATCATCTCTCCCGTCCCTAAGTATCGCTCACTATCCTCCACTATTACTCACTATCCCCCACTATAAGTCACCATCCTTCATCATCCCTCAGTCTCCACCAACATACCTCACTATCCTTAATTATCCCTCACTATCACTCACTAGTCCTCGGTATCTATCAGTATCCCTCACCACCCCTCAGTCTCCAGTCTCCCACACCATCCCTCACTATCACTCACTATCCCTCAGTCTCCCTGACCATCCCTCAGTCTCCCACACTATCACTCACTATCCCTCAGTCTCCATCACCATCTCTCACTATAACAAAAAATACATTTATATATAATATCCTTCACTATCCCTCACCACCCCAAACCATCCCTCAATCCCCCTCACTATCCTTCACTACACTTCACTATCCCTCACCATCATCACTATCTCTCAATCTCCCACACCATCTCTCAGTTTCCCTCACCATCCCTCATTCTCACTCGCCATCCCTCAGTTTCACCACCATCTCTCACTATCCTTCATCATCTCTCACCGTCCCTCAGTATCGCTCACTATCCTCCACTATTACTCACTATCCTCCACTCTAACTCACCATCCTTCACCATCCCTCGTTATCCCCCTCACTATCCTTCATTATACATCACTATCCCTCACCATCATCACTATCCCTCACCATCCCCCAGTCTCCCTCACTATCCCTCAGTCTCCCTCACCATCCCACAGTTTCCCCCACCATCCCTCACTATCCTTCACCATCTCTCACCGTCCCTCAGTATCGCTCACTATCCTCCACTATTACTCACTATCTTCCACTCTAACTCACAATCCTTCACCATCCCTCGCTATCCTCCTCACTATCCTTCACTATGCATCACTATCCCTCACCATCATCACTATCCCTCACCATCCCTCAGTCTCCCTCACCATCCCTCAGTCTCCCTCACCATCCCTCAGTCTCCCTCACCATCCCTCAGTTTCCCTCGCTATCCCTCAGTCTCCTTCACTTTCCCTCACTATCACTCAACATCCCTCAGACTCCCTCACCATCCCTCATCATTCTTCATCATCTCTCTCCGTCTCTCAGTATCCCCCACTTCTACTCACTATGCTCCACTATAACTCACCAACCTTCACTTTCCCTCAACATCCCTCAGTCTCCATCACCATCCCTCACTATCCCTTGCCATCCCTCAGTATCCATCATTCTCCCTAACCATCCCTCACTATCACTCATCATCCCTCAGTATCCGTCACCATCCTTCGCTATCCCTCACAATCCCTCAGTCTCCCTCACTTTCCCTCAGTCTCCCACACCATCCCAAACTATCACTCACCATCCCTCAGTCCCCCTCACTATCCTTCACTATACTTCACTATCCCTCGCTATCCCTCACCATCCCTCAGTTTCCCTCACTATCTCTCAGTCTCCCTCACTATCCCTCACCTTTCCTTAGTCTCCCTCACCTTCCCTCACTATCCCTCAGTATCCTGGCCATGGTCATGGCCTCGGTCATTGTCATGTCATAATCACAGTCATTGCCATTGCCATTGTCGTTGTCACTGTCACTGTTACTGTCACTGTCATTGTCATTGTAATTGTTATTTTTATTATCGTTGCCATTGTTGTCATTGTCATTGTCAGTGTCATTGTCATAGTCATAGTCACTGTCATTGCCATTGTCACTGTCGTCGTAGTCGTTGTCATTGTCAGTTGTTGTTATTGTCATTGTCATTGTCATTGTCATTGTCATTGCCATTGCCATTGCCATTGCCATTGCCATTGCCACTGCCACTGTCACTTCCATTTCCACTGCCAATGCCATTGCCATTGTCAACACCATTATCGTAACTAAAGGAAGGGAACCATACATACCGGACAGAGTGATTACAGTCGTATCCGAGGCAGCATTCTCGAGCAGCGTAGCTTCATACGGGGATTTGGCAAAACTCGGATTGTTGTCATTCACGTCCTTTACCGTAATATACACTATGGTATTGCCCGAGTTCTTGCCGTCCAGGGCGCTGATCCTCAGTGTGTAGGAATCTTTTTTCTCTCTATCCAGCAGGCTCGCGACTGTGATCTTCCCGTGCGCATTGATTGCAAACACGGCACCTGAACAACAAATGACACGAGAGTTCTTTGTGTATTTGCCAAAACTTCACCTCTACGTGAGGAGAGAAGCTGCAACTCCAGCAAGAACCTAGTTCCCAGGACCCTGTAGCACAATCATGTATTATTCCCATCCCACGCTTCCAAGAATCGGAACCACAGGTCACAAGTAACCTGACTTATTTACAATACCTGACACAGACGTCATAGTGGCGTAATTTTTGATTCACATGGCTATGATCAGTGAGTATTTAGAATAATGACAAGTAAAACTCTTCAGGTAAAGTTACTACGGCCAAGAAAATGTCCTCTCTCGACAGTTTCTGAATTTATGCTCTAATTATTATTATGACGCGTGAATTATGAAATTACACAAATTGATTAACAAATGATATTCGATTCCTTTCGTTTAGACCGAAACAATATAGTTAGTATCTTTCTATCTATAACAAACTGTCTTTATAAGCTATTTATCCAAATCTGTATCTTTTCACTGTCACTACAATATTTACTGACTTCACTTAAATCTATAAATAATAAAATATCTATTTCATATAGCGATGAAATTATTAGAAATACTCCAAACGATTTGCAATAACGTCACTGTCACTGACATTGTCCTCGTTAAGTTGAGAAACAATCAAGAAAGCTGCTCCGAACGTATTTTTCTGAGCGATCGTATGGGTGAATACAGCTAAAAAGGAACCGAAATTCTGATTTAAATGCCTTCAAAATGCAAGAAATAGAATTTGTTAGAGCCTGATTTTCAAACTCTTCTGGGAGATTATGCCTACAGACTCCTTGCGCCTTCGGTACTAATTATTTTCTTCCTCCAATTATTAACTTGAAATTGGGCTACGTCCTTTCTTGTGACAGTATTTGCCCATTTGTCTAGAAAGAGCCGATATATTGCTGCTGAAAGGAACATTTATCTCACCCTCATTTCCATCGGTAATGTGATAATAAATTCTAGCGTTGACTCCAATGTCCTTATCAGTCGCCACAACCGTCAGCAGTTCAGTGCCGACCAACTCGTCTTCATAAACGCTTACATTGTAACTCGCCTCGTTGAATAAAGGAGCGTTGTCATTCTCATCACTTATACTTAACTGGACTTCGCACGCGCCACTCACGGGCGGTGTTCCATGGTCCCGTGCCACCACGGCCAAAGAGTAATGTTCCCTGGTTTCACGGTCAAACACCTGTCCTGTCGTGATCAGTCCACTATGTTTATCTAATCTGAAGAACAACTGATCTGATTCAAAGTGGTAGGTGACACGGCCGTTCTCGTTTGAGTCTCGGTCAATGGCCTTGACACTGAGGACTGGGGTGCCGATGGGCGAGTTCTCTTTAACCTGTTGCAAGACAAATAAATACAATGTAGTACTTAAACCCATTGTTGGTTTCTTTGTTTAATGGGCATATACTCCATGAGAAAATGCCATGAATGCACCCTAGTTACAAACTCTAATAAACGCTGCTAATACTAACATTAATATAACTAATAATGTTAATTATAATAACAAAAGAATATAACCTGATCTCAACCTTTGCAAGATTTAATGATGGTCTGTACATTTCGAACTAATAGGACTGGTTCATAACGACTCGAACACTACAGTCAGGGCTAAATGAAACACGGCCGCGCAAGTCGGCTCTCAGAGCCTCGTAATCGCCTTTATGCAGTTGGTAATTATTTCTTGGTGGCTTTGGTGTAAACTTTGGTGATTGATCTAACTCAAACAATATGGCATCATGGTCATCAATGCCGGGAATTACGCGGTAGGCATTTATAATGTTGGCATTCAAAAACTACTGAATGACCTTTGCTTGTTCCACAAGATTGTGAACAAAACTGTACAGATCAGTTTTCCCTACAAAATCACACCGTATTTCAGATCTGTTAGAAAGCACCACCAATTAAATTACCGGCACATTTCAGCTACAGTAAATGCTTACAAATATTTGTATTTTGTCAGAGCAGTACCATTATACCGTTTAATGGTTCATCTGAAACCATTCTGACGTAATTTTTAATGGGTTTTTCGAACTACAAAGTATTATGCGAATTTAGGGTAGTCACGTTACACAGGGGGTTATCTTGCTTGAATGATTCAAAGAGGACAAAAATTATACACTACAAACTGTCTTCCTAGTCGTCTCTTCAAATCAAAACGCTTTGTTTGTAAAATGTTTTCCCGTAAATGGTACCATAGTTGATTGAACTAACTGATTGTGAAGCTCAATAAAACTTCAAAAGGAGCCTACAAAGCTGCTTTGTTCTATGTTGAATAAACCATGACCGTGCACGTTGTTTTGTTTTGTAAATGCCACTGTTCTTTCTACTGGTTAGTTGTTCATATGCATTTCAATAACTTTTGTGTTTTGGGCAAGGCCAACGAACAAAAGAGATAGAGAACAAAAACATATAACAAAGGAACTGGCCGAGTTTCATAACCAGTTCGCTCTATTAACTATGATGGTACCAAATATCTAAATCATATTGTATTGTATTGTATGGTATGGTATGGTATGGTATTGTATTGTATTGTATTGTATTGTATTGTATTGTATTGTATTGTACTGCACTGCACTGTACTGCATTGTATTGTATTGTACTGTATTGTATTGTAGTGTAATCTGTTGTATTGTATTGTAATGTATTGTATTGTATTGTAATTAATCTATTGTATTGTATTGCGTTCCTATACAATTCATTTTATTGCATTGCATTGTACTGTATTCAAATCCCATTCTATTAATGAACTCACTTGACTCTTGTATTCTCGAAATGTAAAATCTGGTGGTGAATCGTTGACATCCTCGACGAAGATCTTCAAAGTAGCAAAGCTTATCAGTGGCGGGTAACCGACGGTAGCACGGATTTTCAAAGTGAAATTGGGCGTTGTCTCGTAATCAAGCAATCCAAACGTCGTTACTCTCCCTGAAGTTGGGCCGACTGAAAACATTCTCGGATTGTTCGTAGATGGCAAATTTCCATCTTCTATTTTATAGAATATAGTGCCTGGCCGGGAACTCTTTGCTTTCACTGTAATAATCTGAGACGATATCCGCTGATTCTCACTTACGTGCTTTATGTAAACACTTCGCGAAAATTTTGGTGGGTCGTTGGCAACACCGACCACTGTTAAACTGACGGTTACTTGTGAGAAGCGGGGAGGATTACCATTGTCTCTTGCAAGGACAGTGAATCGCAAAGGTTTGCCGTTCCTTTGCAGCTGAGCTTTTGTCTTGATAATACCGGTAGAGTTATCTATTGCAAAGTTTTGGTTTTTTCCCTTGAGGGAGTAAGATATAAGGGCGTTCGTTCCCCAGTCATTGTCCCTGGCGCTTACCTGCAAGAGAGAGTCAGGGTGCAGTTGAATTTATGCTAACTTATCCTAACTAGTCAAAATGTAAACAATCCAGCAGCGTGGACTAGATTATTAGGGAGTTCAAGCAGCTGGTACGGGCTTTACCTCGGTGTAAGAACACACGACTGACGTCACCCAGTCCGACTAACGTCAGACTGGGTTCACCAGTGGCGAAGGGTGATAATCACCCCCACAATACTGATAGGTTGCACCCTTGTACTCATAGATTGGAAAATTTGCTTTCGATATGGGAGTTTAAATTAAACATTTCAGGACAATATACCTGACGTTAACCAGACGTCGAGCACGTTAATGATGTCAGTTCACCTCTCATAATTGAAGTAAATTTTGTAGAGTATGAGTGTAAGTATGCACCGTATCGCAAATTCGCAGCGATAGAACGGGCCATGACTGCTCACACTGTGACACCATTTGTGCATCTCTCAAGGAACTCTATCACGTCAGTCGTGAGGTTCTTACACCGAGGTAAAACCCCAGTGCTGCCACGTCTATGAGGAGGGCGAAAAACAAAAGGCTTAATTGACGATACAATTCACTGCACGCGAACATGCGTTGTCCACCGCCAAGACCGAAACTACAACGTGAAAGCCATTGATTTGAGGTTTCTGGAGAACATAAGCGCCGATACATAAATGATCCTGTTATTAGTTCTGTTTTACAACCAGGGCCTGCAATTCGGTCGATTCACACTCGATTCAGTAGACGTTCCAACCTCATTCCCAGGCTTTTCCCTCTCCCGAGAGAAAAACCCTGGTTGGGTCTGGTCACGTGGCACCCACATTCTGGGTGCTAACAAATAAAATAAACGTGGAAGATGTTCTTAAGATTGATTCTTGTTCTTATTTAGACTATTGTATAGAGGACGTTTATTTTATTTGTTACCACCCCAAGTCTGGGTGCTGCGTGATCAGAACCAACCAGGGTCTTTTTCTCGGGAGAGGGAAGGGACTGGGAACGAGGTTGTAAACGTTCTCTGAACCTGGCCGTACCAGCTGCTGATAGTCCCCATACCTGCAGTACAGACGTCCCAACGGGAGCATTCTCGTGTATGGAAGGCGCATAATAGTTCGGAATGTCAAACACAGGTGCATGGTCATTGATGTCAGCGATTTCAATTTCCACTTGGCAGAAACCCATGAGTCGTTCCGACATCGAAGCGCCGGCTCCACCGTCCATTCCAGTGACGAGGATCTGGTACATTTGTTTATGCTCCCGGTCGAACTCCATCATTGTGCTCACTTCTCCCGTGGTGCTATTGATCCCAAAGAGTTTAGGGGCTTCTTCCTGTCTCTCGATCTTGTATTCAATCTTTCCGTTCGCACCCATGTCTTCGTCTTCAGCGGTCACCTACAAAAATAGTATGTAATAATAACAATAGAATAATAAAATAATAATAATACTTATGATGACAATGATAGTGATGATAATCTTTATGTACATTATAATGATAATATGATAACGAAAGTATGATGGTTATGATAGAGAATTGATAAAGTGGCTAAACTCGCTGTAAGAGTGATATAACGGTTACTCTGGGGTTTCACGCTCAGAGGCGATCATCAGACTAAAAGTTTAAGAGTATACGCTGGTTTAAAATTACAAGCCTGGAACTTGTTGAAGTGTCGGTAGTTGTTGATTATTTCGAACCTTTGCCAAGTAAAGTTCCGCTTGTCCGCCTTCATAATGCAGAGTTTTTCAGTCAAGCATAAATTACAGTTCTTTGTTCCAGCATTGTACGCTTTAGCGCAAGTTTCAAAATTGTCCATTTAATTTCAAAAGTTGGTGCCTAAATCTAATCTGAGTCAATAGTCAAGTGTTCCACCCCATGAGAGCCCTGTTTCAAGAGTGTGATCAATCAATCAATCAATCAATCAATCAATCAATCAATCAATCAATCAATCAATCAATCAATCAATCATTATTTGTTAAGTCGACATCATATAACGTAAGGTCCGGTCATACTTTCAAACCAAAGATAAACACTGCCGGGCATTTGCCGGGACTATTTTTCTTCCATTTTGTAAGCAGTATTATGTATAATGCTGAACAAAAGATCGTTGAATACTTGATGAAGTGATTGATTGATTAACTGATTGATTAACTAATTGACTGACTGATTGATTGCCTGACTGATTGGTAGATTGATTTTAAAAAACGATTTCTGCGTTGGATAGTAAGTTAAATACGTCGTTTGATCAACCAGGGTTGATATGGTATGTATTTCGCCGTAAGGTTGGTGTAAAGCTGACGCTTCGAGCGTTAGACCTTCGTCACAGCAAACATGACTGATTGAATGATTGATTGATTAATTGATTGGATGACTGACAGATTGATTGATTGATTGACTGACTGACTGATTGATTGATTGATTGGATGACTGACAGATTGATTGATTGACTGACTGACTGACTGACTAACTGATTGATTAATTGATTGGATGACTGACAGATTGATTGATTGATTGATTGATTGGATGACTGACAGATTGGTTGATTGATTGATTGATTGATTGATTGCATACTTGCTGGTGACCATACAAGCACAAACCCACCTTAAACACAAAAGTCCCGGGAGGGCGGTGTTCAGTCACGACCGGTCTGTAACTGTCACACTCTTTGAACACGGGCTTGTAGTTATTCACATCCTGCACAGCCACCACTACAATCGCTTCGCTCACGTGATAGCCATCAGACGCGCTAATGTTTAGGGTATAAAATGGACCGATCAGGCTGGGTGTCCTGTGACTCATCAGCTGGATCACGCCCGTTTTGCTGTCAATCACAAAGCTACCTGTCTTATCTCCGGAGGAAATACTGTAGGTCACTGGGTCCAGATCCGCGTCACCGGCTTGAACTGAAAAACAACATTGGACATAAATTCATTTTTAGACCGTCCATATAATAAAGTCGTTTAAAAAAGTGTCTTTTTCAGCAGTCCACACGAATACATGAAAACCTTCCACTTTGGATTGCGTTTTCCGTAAAAAGTTATATTTTTGGTGAGCGTTTCCATCGTTTTCTGTCATTATCGTTACCGTTATCGTTATCTTTATCGTTATTGTTATCATTATCGTTACTATGATAATTATCGGTATCGTCATCGTTATCATTATCATAATCGTTATCATTATTGTTATCATTATCATTATCATTATCAATATTGTTATCATTATCATTATCGGTATCGTATCTATCGTTATTGGTATCATTATCGTTACTGTTATCATTGTCCTTATCATTATCGTTATTTTTATTTATCGTTATTGTTATCATTGTCCTTATCATTATCGTTATTGTTATTTATCGTTACTGTTATCATTGTCCTTATCATTATCGTTATTGTTATTTATCGTTACTGTTATCATTGTCCTTATCATTACCGTTATTGTTATTTCTCGTTATTGTTATCATTGTCCTTATCATTATCGTTATTGTTACCTATTGTTATTGTTATCATTGTCCTTATCATTACCGTTATTGTTATTTATCGTTACTGTTATCATTGTCCTTATCATTATCTTTATTGTTATTTATCGTTATTGTTATCATTGTCCTTATCATTATCGTTGTTATCATTATCGTTATTGCTCTCTATCGTTATTGTTATCATTATCATTATCGGTATCGTATCGTATCGTATAGTATCTATCGTTATGGTTATTGTTATCATTATCGTTTTCGTTGTTATCTATCGTTATCGTTGCAACCAGAACTAAACACCATATGATCCAACAGTCTTACCTGTTGCCACCATTTTGCCTGGTTTAGCATCCTCTGCTACGAACACATTGTAAATACTCTGAGAAAACTTCGGCGCGTTGTCATTCATATTGGTCAGCTGTATCACGATGCGCGCGCTTCCGTTTAGTGGGCGTTCTCCGCTGTCCTGAGCAATAACAGTAAAAGTGTGAACCGCTTTTTCTTCATAGTCTAGCTCTTTTCTTGTCGTCAGGATGCCAAGATACGGATCAACAGCGAAGAAGGGATTGTCCAACCAAAATCGAAACTGCCCCTTAATCCCCGAGTCCTTATCGACTGCAGACACAGAAAGGATCTTTGTCCCAAGCGGTGCACTCTCCGGTAAAGTATCGACGTATCTCGGCTGAAGGAACTCTGGGGGATTGTCATTGACGTCAAGAAGTACGACCTTCACGTTGACCTCAGAGGAGAAAGATTTGATGGTGGCAACCTCCGACCCTCTCACCCTCAGGTAGTACACGTGTGCGTCGGACTCGAAGTCGAGCGGGTCCGGGAGAGTTAGCCGTCCTGTAATACTGTCTAGTAGGAACTTCTTTTGGCTGTTTCCTGTTGGAAGTGTGCGGGGTTATGAGATTAGGCACTTGTCAGTGTCAAACGTGGGGGAGAAGGCGTGGGAGAAAACAGATGTGGAGCATTTGACGTTCAGTTTGTGGATCGTTTTTCTTCAAATTACCCACCTTGGAACCAGGTAAACTCGCTCAATTCAAGAAATTGTGACTGACTACATTCCAATGGTTTAATGCTTGACCCTTGGGCTAGCGTGAGTGGTCAAATGCTCAACATCTGCAACCCCCCCCCCCCTGGCCCCCCAGCTCCGCGGTCCCTGGTCATAACTTATAG
>JAOEHT020273501.1:0-10460 GCA_025448195.2 Parazoanthus atlanticus
TTTTCCAAATTGGATACTTCTCATATTTCCATATGAAAGTCTTTGAAGAAACTATCCAATTAATTATTAATTGGACAGTTAAAAGGATAATAGTTTGGTCAATACTATAGAGTTTACTGACCAGCTATATAATTAGTTTCTTAATGAGCTAGTTCGGCAATTGGTATTTCATCGACTCAAGTTTTACGGTGTGGAAACTAACTATTCAGAAACTAAATTTTTCATGCTTTAAGTTGGGCTACCAGTTTCTTAGATCAAAGCGCCGTGAGATTATATGAATTTCGGAAACATCGTTCGACCACAAAATACACGATAAAAAGGTTTGAAAAAAGGGGGCAGAAACGTGAAAGGCAAAGATTGCACAACAAAAGTTGTTCGGAAATTCCAAACTTCTTCCACCCCTCCCACCCACACCCAACCAAATGGACTGTCCTTCAATGCTACACAACGAAGTCTAGAAAACCTGGAAAGCAGCGTTTATGTTATACAATGTAATACTCATTTCGCAGACATCTCAGCAAGCTTTTGTACAGGCAAGAGGTCCAAGTTTGACCTGGTTGTCCTTTGTCAATTTGTAAGCCCCGAACATCCAAAATAAATTGACGTAATCAAAATGGCAACAAAACGAAGTATCCATACACAATATCCATCCCCCACAATCCAAAAATATAAATATAATTCAATATCCCAGAGCGAACTCCATACAGGGGTTAGATGGGTAGATTTCATATTGAATTTTAAAGACCTTAGTTAACCGACGATAACTTTATTTTAGTACACGGCTGGTAACTTAGTTATTGTATCCGACAAAAATTGTCAATTTTTTCTTGTCAAAATATGCGTCTTAAATCCAGTTAACGCTACGGAAACGCAATCACTCCACGTTCCAGTTCAAACATTACGTTTTGCAATTCTCCGTTGCTTCTTGAACGACTTTGCGTCTAAATATTTAGCAAATAAATATTTGTTGACTTCATGTAAACGTTCTTTCTCGATGTTGCTCCGTAGCTGGTACACGCGAGACAATGAAAGTAAACAAAATACTCAAATTACAGTGACCTTCACGAACTATTGCTAGATGTCTTGCTGCACTGAAAGGTTTACCGTCTATGGAAATGCCACACAGTTCAAAGCTCCCCATGCTTTATGTTCATTGTAATAGTTATTAGGCTAGTTTTAATCATGGCATACGATTTCAAGGAAAGACTTCGTTCATAAGTGAGCGTGATTTCGTTACAAATGGGAAATATAGACATAAAGGAATCCTAAGCAGTCGCCGAAACATCCTACAATTGTCGCTCATAATAGGCCATAGACTAGTTGTAATAATAGTACACAGCCCCATCTCTGAATTCGTCTATCAGGATACTGCTGAAGCGTGATTTCTTGCTGTACCGTCAATCTCGGAAATCTTCGTTGATCAAGAAGTATAAACTTAATGGAATCCGAGAAAATGTCCAACAATTATCGTTCATAACAAAACTTTAATACCGGCCAGTTTTGATAATAGTATGCAATTTCATACCCTGGTTGCCGGAGGAGAGACCTAAAAAAGGCACCAATTACTACACCATTAATAAATAAGCAACTGATAATTCTCTAGTGTTAATTACAACAGGTATACAAACACAAATGTTGTTTTATTGCATCTTTAGTCTTACCAACAGCTACAGTCGTCAACATCAGGTCTCCCTTCAGCAACACGTGCCGTCTCATCCTCCGCAATATAAACGGTTAGACTTATAAATAATACACAGCATTTGACACCATGAAGATTTCTATCACTGCAGATACTGTACAGTATATAAGCTTGCTTGCATAGTAACAACATGTACAATTACTCCTTCAGACTTCAACCTGCGCGTTACAAAACTACAATGCACTACTTTTTACCAGAGGGGCTGTGGATTTCTCCGCAAATCCAAGTAATCGGAGCCGTTGATTCTTAACTATTGTATATTATCCTGTACTTTATACTGTAGTTTTTAGATTTAGCATTGTAATTTAGTAAATTTTCAATTGTTGTATAATATTGTAGTTTTTTGGTCTTGTAATCATAAGTAGTTGAGAACCACAGGTTCATTAGTGTATTTCAGTATTTGAAGTGGTTACCTTCATTAAATAAAATCTTTATTACTACTGTAAGCGTTGTTGAATTCTACATTTAAAAAATCGAACTGAAGAGTAACCATTACCCAATAAAACTCTTTAAACTTTCCAAACAAAACTTGCATACAGCTATTTCAAATAATGTTGACATCTCCAAATGACCTAGGCCAAATAAAAAATATATGTGGTTCAGGTTATGCTGGAAAAATTTCGGTAGGTAAAAAAAGTTTCATTTTATCAAAGTCACCAAATCACCAAATATATTGTAGCAAGGTTATAAAGGTCAGTAAAATGAAAAACTGGCTTGAAATCTTATATAACTAGCTACATTGTATAGGAAAAAAACAAGGATACCACAAGTTAGAACTTTCGATCGAAAAACTTTTCGGGCCGGAATGAAAAAGGTCAGCCAGTTATAAGCTCAAAGCACATGTATTTTTCTATTTGGCCTAATACCAAGAATTATGGGAGCCTAGTTTTTCCATTATTCAGTACTCAAACTAAAAGAAACCAGCTATAACAAACCTTCTTTTAACAACAGCTGTCAACTTGTGCAGCAACAACAACAACAACAAGGAATAATTATAAAAAAAGTTGAGAAACTAGATCAATAAGTCTACCAGGCGTTAATTATTCAGGGCTTCCATTATTAAAAACATATTAATTATGTGAATCCCTCACACGCACTAGAACCAGAAAGGAGAGCTTCTCAAGTATCCTACTGAGACACACATTTTTTCTCCTCATTGACAAAAATAACGAGAAATTAATTAATATTCACAGGACCTCCCAAAACCACCGGGGACACAAGCACACTAATGGAAGCCCTCAGTGATACCACAGTCATACTTGAAAGACTGGAATGTAAACAATGAGCATTTTGTTTAGAAAAACGCAAAATTCTGGAAAATATAACATTACTTAAGATTTAAGACCAGATCTTGACTGACACTCCATACCAAGTTGTTTCTCTGTTCCCATATGGAACAACTTAAATCAGACCATACATAAATTTTATACTAATAAATTATGACCTTGAGTAGGCTTATTTGGAACATGCAAACTCAAATGCTGGATTTTACTGTATGGCTTTTGTTGTTGTTAGTCATCTAATCTGTAAATCAATCCAAAAGCGAATCTTTCTTGGGAGGGTGGGGAGGGGGAGTTGTTCAATTTTGGATTTGACTCGTATATAATGAGGCGACAGTCTTTAAGTTCTTGACCCAGGCCTAAACACCATTCTTGCTGAGGGGTTTCTGTATTCGGTGCACATAGTACGCTGGATTCTCCACTTCTGCAGTTGACTGGAAATCTGCAAATGTTTCAATTGTGGCATCCTCCCCAAATACTTCCTTCAACATGTTCTGGAAGTTCTTCAGTCGATGAGGGCAGTAGGAGAGACGAAACTTGCTATGAAGGACAGAAAATCAATCATTTGCATGACATAAAATTTAATGTGTATAGTTGCACTGTTATAGTTATCGTTGATTTTATTAATATTTTTAACAACAAAAAACAATTTTATAATAATTTATTTAATATCTATCAGACTCAGCACAAGCTGCTTAAAACAAAAGGGTACAAAAGGTCCCAGGCTACAAGCATCTGCTACCCGCCAACAATAAAATGGAAAATAATTGTACCCACCCTGACATAATTACAACCTAGATTAAGAATATTTTCTAAAAAAAAAAAAGAAAGAAAATTTCATGTGTGGCAAGAAAAAGAAGAACAATTAACAAAAATGAACAAACTAATTTGTAAGTGCCAATGCCGTCCTCATTAAAGACAGTTTTTGAGCCTGTAAAAGAAAAATGCTTAGCTGAGCACTTGGACATACAGCAGTTTTAATAGAGGTTGACATAATTCTATGAAGGGCAACAACAAGAATGAAAAGAATTATGGGAGCCCTATATTTTATGCTGCATACCATCCATTCACCTCACAAAACAAACGAAACCAGCAAAGTACAACATTAAGTACTTAATTAAATAAAATAGGCCACTTAGTAATTAGTGAAATTAGGGCTCTCATCATGCTTTGAAGTCTGCACATTGCAATTTTCACAAGTCAAACATTTTTTAAACAAGTTTATACAATCATGTATATTATATAAAAATGAACTAACAATTTACCTAATATCATGTTCTCCTACTTCAGACTTCTTTCTTTTCTTTTCTGGTTCAGAACCTTCTTCAACAAAATCTTTGGCCGCTTGTGTTGCATCCACAGTGTAGTCGAGAGTTATCATTGTTGGCCGTCCATCAACATGCAGCACTGAAGTCTTGATATCCAGGATGCAGTCACTCTGATGATGAAAAAGCACACTGTCAGCAACATGGTGTCACATTTTTCTCAGCTTAATTTTTCCAAATTCTAATTGCCTGATAAAATTAATCAGCAACTTGGGCTTATCCTATTGCTTTAAACAACTGAGCAAATTACAATAATCATTATTATAATCTTACTTAGTACTTATAAAATAGCTAGTATTTAGTTTAAAAAATGACTGACAATAGTTCTCATGCCTCAAAATTATGATTTATTTAATTACTGCCTAGCCAAAGGCGAGGCAGCACATCCTAACCACGTAGATTTGTGTCTGTTATTGAACCCACGGTTCACATGGTCAGCGAGCATACACAATCGTTTTGATCATGAGCACATCACGAACTTGCCAGGATGCTACTGCTTAAATTGGCAAATTCTACTTCACAATTTGGGGGTGTTATACTTTCTCTTGTGCATAAATAGAGGTCGATTTTGTGGGTCAATTTTCATGTCTTAAAGTTTGACACAAGTATATATGGTAGTTACAAACAAATTCCAGCTTAAACCCAGTTTCCTTCAATTCAAACATTTTGGCTTCGTAACTTCACCCCACCCAATCCCAAACTTTGACAGTTTTCAATAAATTTCACTTTCAGTTTCTTCAAATTCATGAAAATAATGCCAGAATGGTTTTAATTATTACCACCAAAACTACTAAATTTCAACAATTATCAGGTGAAAAACACTGCATAGTTACACTATACAATTCTACAATTGTTACGCAAATGTTGCTAATTTTTGTCTTTGTCGACTGACACTAATTTATCTGCATGGAAACTTACATCATAGTACACATTCCTCTGCGGAGCCTTCCCAGTATCCAAGATGGCATCATAATTACGATGGTCAATGAAGAGCCATCCTCCAGGTTTCAGTGCATCTCTGAAGTTACTGACAGCCAGTTTCTGATTGGCAAGATCACCAGCGAAGTCTGGTAAATGGGCAAATGAGTTGCCGAGGCAGATAACTGCATCAAACCCATCTCCAGGAATTTCTATGTCTGCGTCATTGAGAGCCAGCCAGTTGCCTTCCTCAATAACTGAAAAGAAATCTCAATTAATTGGGTTGGATTGTCTGAATTATAAGACACTCAATCAAATAATTATAAAATAATGTATTTAATGTATTCTATACACTTGTTTATGGTTATTTGAAATTTTGTTACAACAACAACAACAACAATAATTTTATCCTTTATTTCATATAATTACAGTTCTGAATACATTTTCAAATAAATAACAAATAAAATTTAATACGATCCAAGTTTTGTATGGGGGTCACCTCGAATAACTAAAGAGCTAATCAAGCCAGGTGACCCTGACAGGACAGTAACTTTACAGGTAATCCATTATCAAATACACACACACAAATAGGAAGAAAAAAGAAAAAATATTGTTGTGTATCCCCTGAATATATTGCCCTATACCAGGAGATACACAACCATGCACACAAAAGGAGAGAGAGAGAAAAAAAAGAGAGAGAAAGGATGTCAAAGCTGGACAATATAAAATAAACTAGTAATTTTCAAGGAAATGGGATGTTAGGAATCTCTTAAAAGATGATTTGGATGATATTTCAAATGTCACATCAAATGTTGTCTTCTAAAAGGTTGCCACAATTTGGGCTTTCTATATATAATTATTATTAATAAAAGTTATATTTTTAGGTGTAGGGGCAGTGGGTAAACCAGCTTGAAACAACCAATGAAAATAACAATCCAATATGCAGCTAATTTTAACTCACCCCAGTTGTCAAAAGCAGTTTCTTTCCGGCGGGTCCAACGTATCTTCCAGGCATGTTTCAGCATTTTGTCACTTGCATCAGTGCTGGTGACACGAAAGCCATGCTCCAACAGCATCACAGAATCTACACTGAAGGACAAAATGTATAATTACGGTACATGTTACTCAAATATTTAAATGCTCTTTAATTAAAAATATCAAGAGAAGTATTTTAAAAAATCAAATCCACGTAATATATAATAATTATTTTAATTACAAATGGCTTCTTTATAAACTTGCCGTCAGTCAATTTACTGATCAATCTATTATCCACACTAAGTGTATGAAGGAAAACACAGTCAAACCTGTATTAATCAAGTGGCCACCCTGGAGAATGGATTGTGGCCACTTAATACAGGCAGCCACATAATTATATAGAGGGATGGTATTTATAATCAGGGTTGCCACATGGAAATTATAAGAAAACTTTCTGGCTGACTTCTCCCAGTCTTTTTCCAGACCTACAGCAAATTTTCACTGACCTTAACTATAACTACAGTTTGCACAACTTAGATCATTTGGTCAACTAATTGACATGTTTTTCAGTTTTTTGTGAAGATGCTCAATACGTGTATGCATTCAATAACTTACGGTAGCTTGTGCCAGCCTACACTGTATGTAAAATATTCTCTATTTTCTTTGACTTTACCATAAGCAGGAAATTAGGATTTCCCTCACCCAATGCAAAATTCCCCAACTAATGTCCCTGACCTCAGAAAGATTTGTTTTTTTCCCTGAGTTTTCTCTGACCATGGCAGCCCTGTTTTTAAATGGGCTTTGAGTGTGGTCAGACCTTGTCACCATGCACTGTTCAATAACTTTAATTTACCTGTAAGCTTGATGAATAATACTTCAAGTAATAATGATCTGTCATGTATAAAACGTTTTGCATCTCCAACTGGATCCAGTTTCAAATTCTTAGGTCCCTTGCTATTTAATACAAGTAAAACAGCGATTCCCTCTAACCCAAACCCTGCCCGGTTTCCCCAGGTTACCCACCATCCTTGATGGATGAAACCATTTCACATTCATTCATTTGGCATTTCCATCCATATCATAATTATTTTGTGTAATAATTAGTCCTTAATAAATATTTTTGAATTGTAATTCATGTTCATATTTTGAACGAGCTTCCAGCTCCTGGATGAAACATGGTTAAATAAATTACTGTAAATTGTATTGTAAATTTATCTAGATCTGCCATTGAAAGCAACTGCTTTATGCTATTCTTTAAGTGAATGTAGATCATCATCATTAATTTTAATACTTCCATTCGGGTTGACGAGGCTTGTTAGGCCTAAGACCCTGCAGTTGTTAATACATTAACCTTACAAAATACTGAATATATTGGGCTGATTATTTAAACAAGTCTAAATCTTAACCCAAGTCAATCTTTTATTAAAATGCGTTAGAAACTAAAAACAGTTGTTAAACAGTGGCTAAGATTTTATTAGACTTAATAGTGGGACTCTGTCTGAGGTAAGATTTGATTGACGGCAGAGGAACCACCCACCAGAATGTGCTCGTATGTGGGGCTGTGATATAATATTTGATCGACTGCGGCCCACAGCAATCTTCATAGTGACCAACAAAGGTCAATTTCAAAGGGTCGGGTAGCAGTGAAACAGCGGTAAAGGTGTTTACGGCCAAGTAAAAATAATTCCCGGTTTCTCATCAGATTTTTCAAAAAGTACTTGGGTTTTTTTTAGTAAGCAGGGCTCGTACGGCCCTTGAAAGTCCTTGAATTTTATTTTCGTTTTTCGAGAACTTGAAAACCGTTGAACTTAGACTTTGGCCCTTGAAAAATCTTGAATTAGCACTGTAGAGTCTACAATCATGACCGATAGCTTAAGAAGCAATTGTCTAGTTTAAGAAAAGAAAAAAACTACTTCCTTCAGTCTGAGAAAAAGTCCTTGAAAGTCCTATCCTGTGGCCAGGCCTTCTCGGACCCGCATTGTGTCTTTATTCGCGCGTCTGAGAAGGCCAGATCGCAAATTTTAAGGTCCGGCTTAAACCCAGCTCCTAAAAGTTCTTGAAAGTCCTTGAATTCAGTACCTGAAAAAGTGTACAAACTATTAAGACTCGCCAAGCAGCCGTTGACAATCATTAAAACATCTTCAAAAATGTGCGAAGTGAACATTCGCCCAATTTTTATTCAAAATATACACCAGTGGCGGAAAACGACGATCAGTAGTCATTATCGAAAAAGCTTTGGAAAATAAACTTTTTCACACGTTAAAAAACAAGCGTAGGAAAAAGAACTTTTGTAAATTTTAAAATGTAAAAGTAAAAGTAAATGTGGCAGCAATTTTGAAATGTAGGCGCTGATGAGAAACTTTAATTTTTTTATATTTGGCCCGGCTATTGTTCCTTTAGCAAATAACTCAAACGACCAAACTCTGACTTTCGAAAACCGCGATCGTTTCGGCCAAAGTGATCCTGGGTTGTCATACAAATCTCATTCTATAGTTAGCAAGGCCTTAATTACGCGTTTTAGTACTTGATGGGCTCTCGACATGTGTGATTGTTATCGCACTGTAAAGACCTAGTTTAAAGGTTTCATCGCTTAAGTAAAATTTTTAAAGTACTAACTAGTGTAATGACACGATCATAAAAAATGAATTTATTTCGTCGTTTATCCCAAGAAATTAGATTTACTTGTAAACTACTGCATTATACTGAAGCAGGCGAGGCAGTTTTCAAACATGGCGTTTCTGCCGTGTCGAATCTCGATTGCAATGAGTCTGGAGTATTCCAAAACAGAACCGTTGTGTTTGAAACGGGCTAAATAGAAACAAAAATGTAAATTAGAACAAAATAGTTTTATAGCAATTATAAGAAAGAAATTACTTTTTAATAAAGAACGGACATAAACTTCATCGTTTGGACGGTATTACTTTTCGCTCTTCCAAACATCGCCAGTCAACATGTTAAGGCCCTAGTTATGTATTAGTCGCCTCCCCAGGACTGACTTATAAAGTAGCCTGCGAAGCCGCTGGCTGTCTTGTTTGTGGGCGGAAAAGTCGGGAATCGCACGAATTCGCTCATTCCGACGCCATATTGGACGCGCGAATGATGGAGAGACTGGGGAGAGAAAAATTCTTTTTTTTCTCTCCAGTCTCCTTCACTCCGCGTCCAATATGGCGTCGGAATGAGCGAATTCCCGACGAAGCGGCGGATATGGCGATTTATGGATGTATAGTTAAACAAGGGGCGAATCGAGAAATTTGGGAAAGAGAGGGCCGCAACCCAATATCCTAGAAAGAGTATCTGTGTTTCTCAGTTTAGATTGTTTTTAAAAACATTACCGTCGAAAACTGAAGGGGGGGGGGGGGGAGGGGGAGGCAAGGCCCCCCCTCGACCCCTCCCCTAAATATCCGCCCCTGTTAATGAGGGCGAAGCAGAAGATAGGAGGTTGCAGGGTTCGTACGGTCTTTGAAAGTCGCTGAATTTTATTTTCGTTTTTCAAGTACATTAAGACTTTGGCCCTTGAAAGTAGCACTGGAGAGTCAACAATATATCATATCGTTGTTGAACTAGCGACGTTTCTTACTCAAGAAGTAAAACCCCACAGCGCGAAAAGCTATTATTAAGTTAGCAATACCTCTTTCACATGTGGAAGTCTTGCTGTAATCTGTTCGCCTAAACTACTTTACTTTAGGCCAGTGTCTTTGGAGCCAAAGTCCTTAAATTCCGAATGCCTGAGAGTTCTTGAAAGACCTTGAATTCGGTGCCCGAAAGCTCTTGAAAGTCTTTGAATTCCGCGCCTGAAAGATCTTGAAAATCCTTGAAGTCCTTAATTTCAATGCCTGAAAGTTCTTGAAAGTATATGTAATTCATTGCCGGAAAAACTGTACGAACCCTAATGATAGCATAAGGCCCCGCCCTCGGACTCGCGGTTTAATCGCTCGTACGTCGTCCAGCTTAATAGTGACAATACTTCAACAGGGTGCCCAATGAAATTCACTGTATGTGACGCGAGTTGCCATACCGGTTATAGTTATAGTTCCGCCTTGTTGGAGTTCCTGTAAAGAGGACTATTTATGCATCTTATAGTAATTTAAATAAGGTAAGTTGGAGTACTGTGCAAACATCTCAAGTGACTCTGAGCGATACCCCTAGCAAGGAAATGAGTCCGCACGGAGAAAGAGAAAAAATCTCCGACCCCGGCGGGATTCGAACCCACGACCTCCGGAACAGATCACCGTTGCTCTACCAACTGAGCTACAAGGCCAGATG
>JAOEHT020273595.1:0-18531 GCA_025448195.2 Parazoanthus atlanticus
TAGCCATTTTTTCCAAATTCCATGACTTTTCCAGGCCTGGAAAATGCATTTTCAAATTCCATGACTTTTCATGACTTCATGATCGTGTGAACCCTGGTACTTTTAAAGTTATCTACAGTACTGCAAAAATTCGGACGCTAAAAATTTCCGACGGTTGTATTTTTATTTTTATCCGAATTAAAAACGTCCAATTTTTTTGCAAGTAATTTAATGTTAAACAAACAGACAGAAAGGATCATGTGGGAGATCACGCCATAGTTCAACATATTCCAAACAGCCGTTTTCACAGAACTAACCAACTAGCCTGCGAGTGGCAAACATCCTAACATAACCATAAACGTCTAGACATAACCAGGGATTTTGGATTGCAGCAGCCGTCTGCACCGCAGGCTAGCTTGTAACATGTCAGAAGTTAAACCCAATGAGCAAGTGGAACAAATGGAATCGGTTTAAAATCTGTCTAAAAGGTTTATTTTTGACATGAATCTGACTGAAAGCTCGCACTTGCTAAACAAACAAAAATACAACAACACGATTTCGACAGAGCCTATCCTTTGTGTTGGTCGCGCGGGTAAAAAGATAGGCTCTGTTAAGTACGTCAAGTCTTGAGAATGTGAATCATTTTAGTCATCGGAGCAATTTGTGTGTTTCTAAACTATTCCACAGTTATACACTGACAAAGTAACAATGCTCTCTTACCATAGAACATAAAGTGCAACTTGACAAAACCCGGTCGGTCATCAACCTCTCCACAATGGGGGGCTGGGAACACGTTCCCCATGATGAACTTGAGGATACCCAAGAGGAACCCTACGGCCAACCCTGACAGGGCCCCCGCCTCGGTGAGTTTGGGCCAAAAGATGCCGAGGGCAAAGGTCATGGTTAATGGAGGAGCAAGATACGACTGGACGGTCTGAATATAGACAAACAGCTGGCTACCGGCAGAACCTACAGAAGAGGTACAGCAAACAGAACATGTACGTTTACACATTTAAAAGTCGGCAAGATCTTGTCAAAATATCACGCCAATCACAACACATAAAATAAAATAAAATACGACAAGATAAGATAAGTAAAATCAACCAATTAAAAATTTGAAAGAAAGCGAAAAAAAACAAACAGCAGTAACTGAGTAAGTCAGTCGACTTTCAAAAGAGTCCAATGATATGGCGGAGACAGTTTTTATCTCTTCAATAATATATAGTTGTCGTTAGAAAAAAGTTTGAAAATGTTTTTATTTACCTTAGGAATTCGAAATTAAAATATATGGCTGCCCTGAGTTCTCCTTTGGTTAACTGGGATAACGTGCATTGTTTCCAGTTGCCATCTCAGTGACTGTGGCACATTTTGTACATAGGATTTTGTAAGCCTTGCTCTCCTTCTCAGTGTTTCAAGTGCGTCCATTATTAAGCTTTGGAGCATGCTTGTTACAAATATAACATGTAAGAGCAAAGTTAACTTGCGCAAAAGTGCAGTATTTTATAACGCCTACTACTCTGTTTTACGTTGGTAGTTTAGCCATTGCTAAACATCTTTGCCAAGTTTATAGCAATGCCTTAGTGCAGATAAAATCAACAAGTTTAGTTTAAACAAAGAATGCAGTTTACACATTTGTAAGGTCTGGAGTTTACAAGTTCCTAATGGGGCCTAAAAACCTATGTTAAATTGACTTAAAGTACGCCTCTCTTTGGAAAGAACATGTATCAAGCAAATATAATATCCAAAACTACAGATACACTACCAGGCACACGTGTGTGCTTACGAAGCTGTTAAGCGTTTTATTGCTTCTTATGTTAGCATATAGAAGTTGACTGAAAAGGTATTTTAAAGGTTGCAGTATGTACCGGTAGTGCTATCATAGTTACGTTACCTTGGATGATTGGCAGCCAGCACAGACTCACAATAACCAGCAGGAAAACACACACACGACCAACAATCAGCTGCTCTCTTTGGGAAGCCTGCGACAGAAAACACGAACTAGTTAGAATCACAACGGAAAAATGTTCTACCCCAGCCAATAGCGAAGATGGTTGCCCCACAATAGTACCCAAATGCAAGTTTTACCTTGTTTTTGTCTAAATACACATACAATGCATACATTAACGGAAAAACTTGTTGTGACTTGTCCCACCTTACCCTGGCACCTAAAAGTCTTTGCACCTTGGTCTAACCTGCCCCATACATCAATGGTGATCCTCACCCTACCCCCACCAAATCTCACGTTTGGTCTAAATCTGTTCCACACATCAACAGTAAAGATGGATGCCCCAGCCTACCCCACCAAGTCTTGCCTTTGGTCTAAACCTGTCCCATACATCAATACCTCACTCTACCCCCACCAACTCTCACCTAAAGTTGGTCTAAACCTGTCCCACACATCAACAGTGAACCTCACTCTACCCCCACTAAGTCTCACCTTTGGTCTAAACCTGTTCCATACATCAACAGTAAAGATGGTTGCACTGCTGTTGAAGGCTGATGAAAGTGACGACATCAGGGCGGCCATCATGACAGCCATCATCAGACCAACCATACCGGTCGGCAAAATGTTCAGCACAAGTCTAGAGAACAAGATGGAACATCAATCCAAATTTGAGGCAAAATTCCTTTCTCTCTTCCCCTCCCCCACTTGGATTTCTTTTCTGCACCCTGTAACCTTACAGTACATGTAGTTCTAAACGGGGAGGGGTGGAGCAGGGATAACAACTAGAACAAATGCTGTTTGGGCAGTACTGTGTGGTAATAAAGGGTTTCCCTTTTGTTCTTGATAAAGCACCAAACTTAAGTCTGACTTCCAACTATTTCCTGCTACGAATGATCCCGGAGTACTCCCGGGAGTGTCCCAGTTAGGTCACTCGCAAGAGGTAATCTTGGAGTACTCCGAGGTCACTCGATGTGCAGTGTAAACAGCGACTTACCTCGGAATACTACTGTCGTTATGGTAGCTGACGAGTTCGTATATTCTTTGAATCATTGAATTTTTTTTGGTTTTAGAAGTGCTTTAGTGATGCTGTGAAATAAAATCATTCCAGCTAGATTCTACTCGAAAATAGTGTGAACGTGCGGCTAGTGTTTTCCCATCAAAGCAGTTACAAAAAGAGCGGGACATTCTTAACATACGTTCTCTTGGTCGGCCATCTTGCTGCAAGCTTACACCCTTCCGTTGCGATGACAGCGAGTTACCTCGGGTAGCTCGAGTCACGCCACTGTGAACGCAACCCGAGGTACATCGAGTGTTCTCGGATAACTCAAAAGGTAACTCGTGTAAACGCGCGTGTAAACCGCGCGTCTCGGGGACGTCCCCAGGAAGTACCGACATAACTCGTGCATGTGTAAATGGGATCTTAAGGTTGCTTTCCATATAGCCGTTAATCATCGCAAACAGACACAAACCGTTTGCGATCGATTGCAAATCATTTGCGATGTGGATATTTCCATATCATCTTTTTTCGATATCGCATCCCAGGTAGTCGGAAACACGGCGTAAAGATGGAACATTTTCTATCATTTGCGATCATCGGCGACACGTCTGAAACAACTGATAGAAAGCATTTCCATTGCCGCAATGGCTCGCAAACACCCTTTTGCAAAATGTTTGCGTCTGTTTGCGACAAATTTATGGCTATATGGAAAGCAACCATAAGAAGACATGGCAAAACACATACTTAGGGTAGGCATTGTTGGTACAGCCAAACTTATTGCCACAGTGATATTCGCAGCTGGCAGCATCCGCACACCCGATGGAGTCCTTGTAAAGCACTCTGCTGATCATGCCTGGCATCACCATAATGAAGATGGGTAGGATCTTCAGGAATCCAGCAAAGATACTGCCGGCCTTTGCATGCACGTTGTTCTTGGCTCCCAGAGCTCGCTGTACGATGACCTGTGAGATACAATCGATCACATAACATCACATTGTGCAAGTGCAGTTTACACATCACTCATTCGTCCTGTCATAGACTACTGTGACACTGTGTGGGCAATGCTGCGGGAAAGGCAAAGAAGAACAAATCGAGAGACTTCAGACATGGGCAGCTAGGATTGTAGCAATGAAAAGCAGCAGTGACGCCATATTTATACAAATGTTAACAAATGCATAAACGGAAAATATCCTCAGTTTTCTACAGTGGCACAAGCTAAGTGTCACAACTTGGCTGCAACGAGTTAAATGAACGATAATGCCTTAAAAAAGTGGAGTGCATATCATCCTTTTGGTCTTGTCAAGGAGGGTGGAGCAGGTAGATTAAAAATTTAATTAAGCCAGAGTGCAAAGATCTAAAAAAGACATAAAACGGTAAGTCAAAAATGACTTTTACCAATTACAATACAATTAAGTTACATCATCAGAAATGATATTTGCCAATCGACAATTGGGTACGAGTCGTTAAGTTGTGGATTGAGATTTGAAGTGATCTCTATCACAATCTCAATTGCTGCGAAATAAAAGTGGTCTATTCGCCAATCACTGACAGTCTTTTTCATCCTGAAAATTTCTTGCTGAAAAATAGGCTCTTGCGTGCAGCACCAGTATCAGATTTTGAGACAAAGCAAGACGAAACATTTGGCAGCAAGGACTTGATAAAAATTAAATGCACAATTGTATCAACTTTTATGCAACACTCCCTATTGAAACCATAACTACATCAACTTTTCATTCTGTATAGTACAACCTAATGCAGCAGAGAGCTTACAATGTGGAATTTAAGCAACCAGTCTAAATACGAGGAAGGTGCCAAACAAAAGGCTTAATTAGAAAGAAAAGCAATGCACTGTACGTTGAATTCAAAATTGCAACGTGGAAATCATGCATTTTAAAATTTGGGAATTTCTGGAGAGCGTGGACATCGATATACAAATTGTCCAATTATTAGTTCGATTTTTCGACCAGAGACCACACTCCCTTATACAAAAGACAATAGAAGCGAATGGATAGCAAACGAAAGAAAAGATAAAAACAGAAAGTTGGTTTTCAGAAGGCATTGTCTTAGCCAACGCCGTACCCGCTGCTTAAAGTCCCCATACCTGATCAGTACACCAGTACCACACCCCCATGATTGGCAGAGTGGTCCACACGCCCAGCCAGGGGTAGTCAGGATCGTCAATTGGCCTTAGCATGTTGCCCCAGTACGGCGTCACCTTATAACAAGCACCAACGGCTGCCGACACGGTCTGGTTGGTGGCATTTGACAGAACAGCGGCAGTAGTTGGGGCCAGCGTTGTCAGGGTGGCATTAATCAAAGATGCGTTGATAGTCGGTGCGACAGTTGGCCTGTAAGGGGTTCCGACAGCATTTGGGTACTTTTCCCACAAACCACTTATTCCTCCAACTTCAACAAAACCTGAAATAATATCAAATAGAAAGCGAATAGTCCAGTTTCGTATTTCCAGTTACCGCTGGTTGTAATGACCACAGACTCATTTCTACAGCGTTAGCCTCGACTTGGTGTTGAACATACAATACACAAATACCAGCGAGAACGATTAGAAGTCCGAGCCTCCAACAATACACAGAGTTGTAAATAGCTCATATCTTCATTGGTGTTTATGAATATTTAACATCAAGTCGAGGCTAAACGCTGTGAAAACGAGCCTATTGTCATTGTAATCAGCGGCAATTTCGAATACGAAACTGGACTATTGAGTACATGTATCAAACAGCATATCAATTTTCTCAATAGGCAAAATATCGTTTTACGAACTCACGTTTTATACCAAAGATGGAGTTACATTAAAACCTTATTTGGAAATACAAAGATATCAAGTTGAATAAATTCGTTTCGAGTGAAGATTTAAGTTTTCAATGAACTAGTTAGCACTACAAGAACTGTAAGTACTTGAGCAATTCATACAGATATTTGAATGCAAAATTCCAGACTTTCTCCAGACTTATTCAAGACCTTTTCCCTCCTTTTCCAGACTCAAAATTAGGTAATCGTTTTAGATAAAAGTATTACAGACTGTTGCTATTTCACACAAAGCCAAGATTTTTGATATTTCATTGACCTACGTTCTAGTCTTCCGATGTTTCAGAATATATACCATTCTACGGTATAAAAACGCTGATTAGACAAACCAGTAACTCATAAAGTGAAGCATCTGAACTCGAAGAATTTGTCTCTAATTTCGACACGGTTTGGCAAATAATGGCGAGATTTCGCCAAAGTATTATCCGGTCCTGGAAAGTGAAAGGTCCTGAGGAACTGAAGAAACTACTTTCTAACTTACTACAAAAAGAGAAAACCTATGTTGAAATCGAGAGGGTTATACAGATTCTCAATATTTAGAGACAACTCTGAACTATCAATCTCCTCTGTAACAGTTTACTTCGGCTTCTTCCCTTTTATTAGCAATTATTCACTCAGCACTCATCTGTGTTTTATATCTGTTGCACTTATAAATTGCACTTACAGTAACTTCTTACTAACCGAGAGTGAGGTCTGTACGGGAAATATCAAACTGAGGCCTTGCCATATTGACTGAGCGATAGCGCCGGAGGTCAATGTGTCGACACGGAAGTTTGATATTCCCCGTAAAGATCGAACGTTCGAGGTTAAAAACTATTTTATTATATGGCATTTTTTCTGAAACGACAATAACACCGTGCAAGCGGAAATTCTTTACTTCGCACGTCCGGTTATGCGCACACGTAGGTCATTAACAATAACCCGTAATGCCCGCTCAAGAACCAATCAGAACGCGCAAAGTATCTTTGCCATATAATAAAATATATTAATACAATATTATATTAACTATATATTTATTGTATTGTACAAATTTATGTACATGTACGTAGACTTACCACTGGCCTGCCTAGATTAGTTGATTTTGACTATTTGCAGGCCAGTGGAATAAGAACTGTAAATGTAGTTGTAATAATAATAATAATAATAATAATAATAATAATAATAATAAATTGTATTGTATTGTAAATAATAAAGTGTATTGTATTGTATTGTATTGAGGGATGCTGTGATTTCCAGAAAAAAAAACTCTTTGTGGTAGAATTCAGCATCACACATTCAATAACATCAATTGTTACCCCCTCCAGGTCAGCGATCTAGACCCTCACACATTCACAGCCCCTCCCCTACTCCTATCAATTGTTCCTGCACTGTACACGTTTACTCATGCTGACCACTATGTACAATAGCACAAAATGCTAAACCTCTCCAGGTCAGTGACCTTTGTTTAAAGTCTCTCACTAATGCATTGCCCCTACCCTACCCCTATCAGTTGTCTCTGCACTCATGTACAGTACTTACTCATAATGGCCAACACAATAGCACCAAGGATCATTATCGTGCATTGGAGGACGTCAGTGAAGATGACGGCCATTAAACCCCCTGCAGAGCATTACCAACAACCTCAGTTAATAATTAACTAACATGAAGTCAAGATGAAGAGTTCATTAAGAAACTCGAAACCACCTAATGATCAAACTTCCCACCCTCCTCCTGACACACTACACAACATACCCAACATTGTGTAGATGGCTGTGATCGCCAGGATACAGGCAGATGAGAGGTAAATGTTCCAGCCAATAGCTTCATACAAGAACACACTTCCAGCATAGATATCAACCTGAATAAGTGACAACAATTATATACAGTGTACTAGTGAGTGGTTTATACATAATACTGTACTTTAGGTACTGTACTGTATGCATAACTGTACTGTACTGTACTGTACTGTATGTGATATTGCTTAATATTCATTCTTGGCGGAGCCGATCCACTTGGTATGGCCTTTCAAAAAAAAAGTTTGTTGTGTCAGACAACAAAACTGAGTCATGCACTACAGTAAATAATATGGTCGATTTTCTGCCCTACAATGAGTAATACTCAGCCTTGGTCTGAAAATGCTGCAAATCGCATTTTAGAGGTGTAAGATTTTCAAAATTTTCCAGTGAAGCATGCCCCTGGACCCCCCTAGATGCTTGTGCTATTTGGTGCTCGTAGTTTGCACCTGCAGTGCTCATTGTCTCCCACTTGACCAGACCAATTCTTGCATGCTTCCACCTGCCCTATTATTGTTCATTTACATGAAGTCACATGCGTAAAAAATGAATGTAATCTTATAACTTTGAAATTTAGGCACTATATAATAATTATATAGACTAAAGTTTCAAATTTTAACCTTTTCCATAAAATTATTTTATATTTTTTTGATTGAATGGATTTATTAAATGATACCTGGCATGATCTCTACTCAAAACTCAGGCGCGTAGGCAGTGGGGGGTGCGAATGCTCCCCTCTCCCCCCACAGGCCAAAGAGGTCCGCCTGGAAAAAAATAATTCGGCTCACAAAATGTGAACTTATGAAAAAAAGAACAGAGATGAACTGCTTTTCTTCTAATTTGACTTAAATATTATAGTTTGTTTTGGAATAAAAAAATAAATGGACTTTAATTTCTAGTTGTCTGTTTTCTCACTGTGTCAACTGTTATGCGACCTTTATACTCAGTATACTGCAGGCTTATACTGCGATCATTTGATATATTCTTAATCCAATGTCACACATGTCTCATGTTGTTTCTACTATGTCATATTTTATTTATAAAATATCAAGCGGTGGTGATTTACTTCTTCTTTTGACTACTCTAAATTCTCTTTCTCCACCATGAAAACATGTGAAAGACAGTCTAAGGCAATCCAAGTTTTTTCAAATCATGCCCCCACACCCCCTAGAAGTTTGCACCTTCATTGCCTACACACACCCCCCTCCCACCCACAAAAAACCCTGGTTACGTGCCTGAAACTGACATGACATTTGCAGCAGACACTTACTGATGTCTTGGTAAAGATGTACGAAACCAGAGCTATGAAAGTGATCACAGTTCTGATCCACTTGCTTTGGAATCTTTTCTTCAGGAATTCGGGCATGGTGTAGATCTAAAAATTTTATATAAAAATTATTAAATAATTATATTAGATCTTCTCATTTTTAAACTGGCATATCTAATAATATAATTATATGCATTTTGAAATCACTGGACAGTAATTCCTACAATCTGATTGGTTCCCATCAGCAGTGGTAACAGATTGAATTAATGGACTAGAACATGTTTGAGTCTGTAATTGCTCACTTTTCAGTCTATCACCATTAAGTCTATTGACAATGACAATAATTTTCATAGTTTTGCTATCATTTTTATAGGAGGGCCATTACGAAAACTAATGGCTTACCAGTAGCAGTGTATCCTTACTCAGCAAATAAAGTACTATTATTATTATTATTATTATAGCAGTGCACATGACAACAACATTGATTACAGCAATGACAACAACATTGATTACAGCAATGACAACAACAATGACAACAACATCGACAATAACAACACCGTTAATGACAATAATGGCCTGTCAGCCGAACAATCACAATTTCAATAAGTGTATTCTTGCAAACAAATTGAGTCTTTGTTACTGTTTGTTTAATAAATGATTCACTGAAGTTTGAAATCAATTTTAATTTTAGAACTATAATTATTATAATTAGTATTCTATAATAATAGTTTTATAATCATGTCTAATCACAACTGCTGCAATTTAAGTTAACAGATCAAACAAATCAGGACTTTGTGGCAAGTTCTACATAAACGGCGTATACTCTGCAATGCTCATACTCAGTCACTAAAAGTCTCAACTCTTCTTGTCAAACGCACTTCACTAATCTCAGATTACTAGTGTTGGGAATAGACCTTTAGATTCAGCTACCCCAGGGTCTAATTTTGTAACTACTTACAGTAATGTAACTTAATTGACTCTCTCTTGATAAATTTCACAGTTGAATAGATTATATAAAAATAAACTATAAAATATTAATAAACAAATTTGGTACAAAACAATAATTACCCTCGACTTAAGATAAATTGGAACAAAGACCCAGCCAAGCAGGAGAAGAACCCAACAAGCCTGGAGAAGGAAAAGACACAATTAAGCAACTTTATTTACTTTTATTAATAGATAGTTGCAATTTTATTGCAGTATTAATCTTGTCCAAATGGTAGAAATAGACAAATTATTGAAACAAAAAAATTAATATTTTCATGACCACTGCAGAGGCATAAAGTATTAAATCATTAATATATTTGACTTTTAATACATCAGTACATGCAAGGGCAAATTTAGGGGAGGGTGAGCCCCCCACCCCCTCCCCCTTTGTCGGCAATTTTGGAAACATTTTATGAGAAAAACACTGAAAAAGAACATCTTTTGAGTACAGATCCTTTTCTCTGCTTTTGCAGAATTGTGGGGTTCAGGCCCCCTTTTCCAAAATTTCTGGATCTGCTCCAGCCTTGTACATGTACTTTGTATATACTATATATTGCTGCAAAATATTTTTACAGTCAATTATCAGTGTTGATGGGATATTTATAGGTCAATTATATTTAGAAAAAATTAATGAAAATATAAATTAAATAACCTTTTTTTCTAATTATAATGTATATGTGTTACACAAGCAACATACGGACCTGCCACTCATATGATACCACTCCTATCCCAGTAGCAGCTCCTGAACCTGCCAAACCAATGAAATGCTCGCTACCAATGTTACTGGCAAACAAACTGGGGCCAACCTGAAATAAATCATAAAGAAAAAAAGTCAAGTGACAAAGGTTTACTTCTTCTGTATTCAAAGTTAAAGCAAATATGGTATTTTGACAAATTTCCTTATCACCATAAATATCATGACTACAAAATCAGGGTAATATTTGCTGCAGTGCTGGATTTGATTTCAATTAACTTTTTAAGTTTAGGGCAACATTACCCCAAAAGAAACTTTTAGGGGCAAATGATTTGCGTCTTTCAAACTGAACAAGAGTACATTGATAGATAAATTAATTAATGAAATATTTTTAAATAAATTAATTCCTTTTTTTGTTAAGGTAGAATTACTGTACAAAATTGCCAACTACATCTGAACAACCATCATTATGTTGATCATTATATATTGCTGTCGTAAATTATACGTCTACTACATTGGCTAACAAATATGTAGTGTACCTGAAGGAACTATAAATTATAAAAAAAGATATTATTAAATAGAGCTCTGAAATTGCACTCACTGCCCACCACATCATGGAACGACCAGCCAGGAAGTAGGTCTCTGCTGTCTCTTCTCTTCCTCGCTGTTTTCTGAATTTGGACTGAAAAGAAAAGCATTAAGAACTTGCATTATCGAGACACAATGCCAAATACATATATTTGTTCTAAAAATAACATATTATATAATTCTTAATACAACTTTAACTTTAGTTAATACAATTCTGTCTCAAACTAAAATTAAGATCTATTTAGTTACATAGCACAAATTAAATCCATATTAACACACTCTAGCAATTGCATGTACAGTTTATTGTGCAAGTTTTACAAGCTTTCATTTATGATCAAGTCTCAATATTTCATTAGCTTAAGATCGAGTAATTTGACAGAATGTAAATCAGCAGCCATGTATCCGATATATCCAATACACACCTCCAGAGCTTGAAATAGAACTGATAGTTACAGCCTGCCAATTCATCATTCTAGAAAGCAAAGTGAACAAAGCCCCCTCAAATTTGACCTCTCATTTATTTATTTTTTACCAGCCATTAATTTTTGAAATTTGGACTGCATTCAGTTATTGGCAGGCCTGAAAACTGATGCTACGTGCTTTTTTTATAAGAACCAGTAACTTTTGGCTGAGGCTGAACTATTCTTAATCTTTTGGCAACTTCAACCTCAAATTGTTCTTATTTTCAGATTATTCCACACACTGGATTAGATGTACAAAACAATACAGTATTGATGGAAATTGTTTGTTCAAGCACTGGGTGTTAAAATCTTGATTCACTGCCATTTGCCAATCGAGGTGACTGGTAGAAAACTTCAATTTTGGTTAGAACATATATTCGTGAGCTTATTTTATCTGTGGACTTTCATTCAATAAGATATTCAAAATTATAAACTTCAGCCTGAGCTTGTTCTTAGCTTGTTCTTGATTTTTGGGCAAATCTCAGCCTGGGTGTTCTTATAAAGTTTGTTCTTATAAAAAAAAGCTTGTACTTGTAGACTGAAAGGAAAAACTCCAAGAATGCCCCCTTTTCTAAACCTGACAAAAGATAATGCCCTCATTGAAAATGAAATACTTTCTACCAAAGATTTTCAAGAAAAGTGGAAACCTTTACTTCCAGTTTTCAGCTCTATCTAATCCAATTCTTGCTTCCATAAAACAATGAGAGAAAACTACTGTTATCCTCACATCTTGCAGAAAACAAGATTGTAAACACTGCAAAACTACGAAATAGTAAGGCACACGTTAATTAATATTTAATTTATTATTATCATATATTTAATGTGTATCTTTTTTCTTATTTTGATATCAATAAATAAATGTAAATAATCTGAATGAACTTTAGTATTAAAAAAAGAAAAAAAAGTGCCGTGAAGTCGGTGACTCATGATCTCTGCATCAGTCATTTGATATTCAATATTATCGTTATTATTATAAAATATGACAAGGACCACTTTGTTCCATATTTTAATTGGTGAACAAAGCTATTGAACTCAATATAATCTCATGGCAACAGAGAAGCTTTTGGAAAACTGTCATAAAACACACCTGACAAAAAACATGTACTACAATTGAATGTCCGTTCTGGCTTTTCAAGTTTTGACATACATTACATCTACTCACATATCTTTGGCATGGTGTATACCCACGAAGCAATTAAGACTATACTAGCGCTGACAAAGAATTGAGACGTGCAGTCCGAGATGAAAAACAATATACACTAATGTACATGTAATTCTACTGAGTGGAATAAATTTTAAGCAAATCTGCAATTGAAAAAGATATGATCAGTACAAAGCTGTTCATCTAGGCATAACCAAAAGCTGCATGGAACGCTTGTTTTCTTCCATTGAAGAAAACTGATAAAGACCACTTTGCCATTAAAAACCTATTGATTTCAGAGTGCTTCCATGATCTCAAAACCATCTCAGGCTTGTTTCTTTCCAAGTTTCTTCTTATCTCCTTCTGTTCAGTCACGTTCAATGCATAATCTTGATCGACACCCCTTTCAGTATATTTTGAAAAACAATTGTTTCTTTTGAATATAGTGTCAACAAATGAGTCATTTATTACTTGACAAATGTTTTAGTGTGACATGTTCGCTTGTCATCGAGCGCCCTCTCAACACGTGAAATGTACATTTCGACAACACCTTACAACACCAACTGACCAATGAACTGCGGAGAATTTACCACAACCATAATTCGAATAATAATCAATTCTCACCTTCCTAAACGGCGATGAAATATTAAACAACTATTATATACAGCTTGGACGTACTTGTACGTTTTAGCTTTCTTTTGTGCAAGACCTTTGACGTTCAGAACATATTAAAGTATAGTTGTAAAATTTGAACTACGATTAAAATGCAACTGGGATATTCGAGAACAAGTGCAAAGTTCAGAAAGTTTAGCACAAGTTCGAAAATAGTTCCTCTTTTCTTATGGTCCTGGACAATTCCACTTTCGTTCCGCTTTCACAAATAAAATCCAGCTTATTAAATCTTGTAAATTCAATATAATTAAGTGGGCAGAGGCACAGAAACAAAAGATAAGTTGAGCCCTGCGGCAAGTTCTTGTATTAAAGCCACCCAAGTTTGCGAGAATCACGAGAAACGTGTCAGATTCTAAGACTGAGCACTCACATTTACATGTTTTTTCGGGTTTTTTTTAATTGTATCTCTTTCTGTTGAAGTGCAAACCCTAATTTCAGACTGAACTAGCACAAACATACATGTGTGCACTAGATCAAGCTAACATTTGCATATTCCACGCTGGCAGATTTTGGGTAAAGACTAAAGTCTAAAACATGCTTCGGCCAAAGTACAGTATGCGTTGTTTATATTTTATCAAAAACTACCAAGCATTTTGCGTTTACTCACCCATAGTCCCACCGCTATGCAAAGAATGAAGTATACTGCAATGATAGCCCAGTCAGCAGCGTGTAAAGTCTTGGCTTTCTCGTCAATACTCATGTCTGGTTGTGTTCTGCTGTTCTAAACTTTGTCGAAGACTGCTTTTCCACGTTGTGTATTTGCAACCTGCTGTTTCTCAGAACTGTTTACTCCCGTTAAACAGCTATAACTTTCACCAGATCGACTTGGCCTCTCCAAATAATCTCCTTTCTTCTCTACTTCTAACCCGATCGCGTAAAATCAGGAACACCCAATCGAATGATAATTCGTCTTTCACTGCAGCTCTCAGCTCAGTCAGAGCTGTGTTGTATTTTTCAACAGTCAGGGGTATTTTGAGGGCGTGTACAGGGGAGTGAAGCGCGACGTTCTCGAATGATTGACATATTTACAATGGCGCCAATTTTGCAGCCAATCAGTTGTGCGCATAAGCGGGAAAATATGTTGCGGAAAAGATCTCTGCGTATTTTAGAAATGGTAAGGTTTGCTGTATCTTTACACGCTTTTTTTCTTTGTAATAACAAACTTTATGAAAACACCGAGTTATATTTAGAACAATCTCAGGCGGCTCGTGAAAGCTCTGTCTGTGTCTCTGAACTGCAATTTTTCAACTGGAACAGTTATCGTAGGGGCCGTCGGAAAATCGATTTGTTAAACCTTATTAAACGTCCAATGAACGTTAAGGGGGGCGGGGAGAGGGGGTCTAACACGTGTGGACGTTATGAAAATGAAAATGCGTGAAAAGTGTTGTTTTGAAGACGGGAGTTCAATGGAGTACATCAGCAGTCAAAACAAGTTACACTAACACAATTTTAATATCAAATTTGAAGTCAAATCTTAACATCATGCTGCAGTTCGCTGTGTATAAAAATGGAAATATGAAGTGGACGTTAAGGGAGAGGAGAAGCCGGGAGGGGGAGGGGGTGTCAGGCCTTAACGTTAAGCGTTAACAAATCGATTTTCCGACGGCTCCTTATGTATGTACAAATTATAAGGACAATTAAAGAACAATTTGAGACTGAGTTTGCTAAAAGTTAAGAAAACCGGCCGGGCCTCGGCCAAAATATCTTGTTCTTAAGAAAAAAATGATCTTATTTGACTGTTTCGTCAAGAACTCGTATATCTGTATTTGTACAGGTGTAAAAATTCTCCTTTTCTGTGAAGTATTGTAAGTGGAATTTAGCTGACACGTCGGGCTGAACAGACGTCACGATTGAAGGTTGACTGAGAGTCACGCGATTCGCGATTCGCACGCGCGATTAAATTCGCTTTATTTTAGTAATCAAATAAAACAAAAAACAAGACCAGCAATAACTGAACAAATTTTTTTAACCCTCAATTCTTTCGATAAACTATACGTTGTCATTGCCAACACAAAAGCTGTTTTATAACTTTTAAATTAGCATTGATTACCGTGAGACAACGAAACAGCTACACGGCATAAATACAAAAACATTTAGTAGGGAACTGGCCACAGTATCTTGCGAAACTGAGGCACAATCGTTCCATTGATCTAACCTCTGTACTTCTTAACTCCAAATGTACTCACTTGCCCTTTATGTAGCTCGTATCACATCAAACAAACAACCAGTCATCACACTGTTTTAAAATTAGTATAGTATAGTGTCTCCATTTAGATGTTTATTGCTGCTATTTTCGCCTGAAACCTAAATAAAGCTAAGGTTTATTATTTATATATTATTATTATTATTATTATTATTATTATTATTATTATATTATAAACGATTAACGCAGGCTCGGCTCACTTGTTGCCTACTTATTCAACTTGTAACCATTATTCAACTGTTGTATCCATTTAAATACTGAAGAGATTTATCTTTAAACTTTTCTCTTAATCGCAAAACGCGAGCTCAAATCATTGATGACTTCTACCCTAAACATAAACATAAGAATGTATAGTCTTTTCTATAGTTTAAAAAAAAAGTGTTCTAAAAGCTTGTTGCCATTTTAGAAGTGTTTAACTACTGTTTTGTGAATGATAATGCGTCTCCATACGTTCAGAGGCTGTCCGTTAAAGTTGGTTTTTGCCGCGAATTCGAACGACTAAAAAGAGAAGACAAAATAGGTCAATGTTAATTAGAAACGTGTTTTAGGTTGCGACCTGAAGTTTGCTAATTTGTTTTGTTCGATGTTTGTCCTTACAAGTTGGCTTTTGAAGGAATTCAGTTGTTGGAGCTGACTGCATGACGAAAAGGGTTAATTTTTTGATGGTTTGTGAAAGACTCCATATACGAAACATGAAAATAGTACCTTGACGCCCTTGGCAAGACTCGAGGTGATTAAACCTAAATGAATTAACTCTATACAAGGACGGATTTAAGGGATTGGGGGGGGGGGGGGGTGGATTGGGTCAGGTTAGCTCCCCCCCGTTTGCACTAACTAACAACAAAACAAAATAAAATTGAGCGAGCTCGGAGATCATTGGTACTCATACTAAGCAGATTAAGCCACCCCTTTTCAAAACGCCAGGATCCACCCCTCCTGTATACAAGATTGGTGTGTTTTACCAAAGTGTGACATTATTACAGTGAAACACTGATTCTTTCCATTTTCAAAATACAAAAAGATCAACCTTCCTACTTTGTATCAAAACGATCTTTACTTTGTCTCAGCTTGAACTACGTTCGTACAGCACGCTCTTAAATCAACCGGCTCAACATCCCTTTATGTCTACAAGACTCTATAAGAGTGTAATCATTTCCGGTTTTTAATCGTCATTCTGCAAGTTCAGGTAAAGCATCTGATGATTAAACCGTGTATGTCGACTCGTCCTGATATAACTTACACGTATCAGACAAATAACAAACGCGTTTTCACCCAATTAATTTGTTTGAACAGCATCATTTGTCGGCACCTTTTACCTAATCAAAGCCAATTCGAGTCCTCGCATCAATTTCATAGGTTCAAAGGTCTATTGTTTCTACAATATACAAATAAACTTTTAAAAAACACAGAAAAAACCCCCCCGATATCAGTGGTGGGAGCAAGGGTAACAACACCTATAAGGTTAACAGAAGTCCCTTGCACCCGGTGAAAATCAGGAAAATATAGTTTGGAATAAATTGCCCGTGTTATCAACGAACACACCATGCCAGTTAGTTTGCGGAGCTACGTTTACACAAATATATTTTAAGTTATATCTTAGTTGTTGGTAAGATTTTTTCGAAAAATTGTGTTTTTACTATTAGGAAAATAAATGTCAACTTTTTTAGGTACTGACTCGGTATTTCTACTCCTAGTGCGAAAAGTTATTTAAACACAATTTTTAGTAAAAGTAAGAGCAGCCAACTTTCATCTTTATGTTGTCGTGGTTACAACTTGAACCTGCTTTTTTCTTTATCATTTCATCGCGTAAAGCACGTACGACCATAGGACCAAACTTAAAGTTCAAATAGAAAGTAACATGCGAGCTGCTGTGAAACGATTTTGAATGAATCTGATGTATTTTGCTGCCAAGAAAACGTCCAATTTGCAAAAAAATGAGTACTCTTAACAATTGAAAGATTACAGGAAATGCTTGTACAAAGTCCAACTCGGTGCGTTACTAAACCGGTTTTGGAGACAGAATTGGAAATAGCTCAGGAGTCGCTCAAAATTCGAAATGAATGACTATTGTTCGATCGTTGATCTTATCAATAGCTGTGTCTCCAGCTGTTTGGAGAGATCAGTGTTTTATTGGCACATTGTTACCAGGTTGTTTCGATGTCTTGGTAACACTGTCAGTCTTTGATGTGAGTTTTGTTCACCCAGCAACAATCCGTATTCCGAAAACTCATATATTGATAGTTATTTATTCATTCATTTCATCAGCAATTTCAATTTATTCTAAAATGTGTTTCTTTGCGAGGTATTTCGTAAAAATCTGGGTTTTGAAAGGCGGCCAAATTTGAACTGAACTCATAACACAAATAACAAGTGTCGATATGAATACAGCCAAGCTCTAAGGGAGTATCTGAGCAAGGAGAAACAAATTGTTTTGGTTTTTCGAACAACGTCATAATAGTCACGAAAGCAAATCCACAGGCACGGGGCTACGAGTCACTTTCAGGTTAGTTAAAACAGAAAGTGATTGATTCAAATTCACTATGATTATTTCAAAATGTTATACAGAGGGTCAGTATCGATGGGGTTTGCAATGTTATGACGCGTTCCTATTTTTCGGTGTACTGATCGAAAACTGCGGAGTAACGCGGTTTTTTTTTTACCTTAAACGGCGTAACTCCAGATCCGAAGCAAAAGAGTAATCAGAGTACGCCGGTTAAGGATTACTGCGAGAAAATTGTTCGCGTTTTTTTGGCCAGGTATTGGTGACAAGAACACTCGTTAATTGCAACACGCCACCCCGATCACGCAACCAAGATGACGTATCACTTCGTTTTGATAATTTTTCGCGTCTTTTTCGATTCTCATTCCGGTTCTACTCCTGATTATTCCAAGAGGATTACTCCGTTTTTGGTGTTGACAAAAAAAGACGCGCCCTAATAAGCCTAATCGATCTCTTAAAATCTCACGACTCTCCAGTCCCCCCTCCGCCCCCCTGTCCCCTC